>JAXQQM020071428.1:0-81901 GCA_034641835.2 Pinus albicaulis
AAGATGATAATGCCCTTGGCATTGATGGTAGGATAAAAAGAATCAGTGAACAGATAAACTGGGCTAACACATCAGTCAAAGGATTAGAAATGAGTTGTGAAAAATCCACAGAAGTAAAAGAAATATTTGATGGTTTACAAGTCTCTGTAAATAGCATTAATAGATCTCTGAATGATGTAAATTATTCCAGTACAATGTTAAAAGTTTTTTTCAGAGAATCTCAATAAAAAAATTGAAGATGTTGAAAAGAAGATATATATAGGGATGCATTCTACTCAAGGGCTTATTGAAGAATTATCTGAAAATTTTGATAAAATGCACATAGCTCCAAAAGATAAGCCCATTCCTGTTTCTTATCTCTTCAAAGATCTATAAATATCCAACATCTTGTCAAGCCTGTTGATAAATTTCCCTTCCTTTTTCCAAAAGAAACAATAGAAGAAAAATCAGAGACCATAACCCTTTCTTCTCTGTTTAAAGAACTAGAAATACCAGAAATCTTAGAACCACATCTGTTCCCCATCTATGAGCCTCTTCAAAGCCAATATACTAGGTATCTTGCACCTAATCTTAGTGGGAAAGGTAAACTCCCTGAAACACATAACTTCCATCCCAAATCTCACAGAGAATGGAATATTGACAACCTGAGTGTTGGCCAAATAAGGCAAATGATAGTTTTAATGTTCACAGAATATAAACTTATGTGCCTCAAAGGGAAAAATGAAGTTGAAGCCTATAAATATATCATTCAGTGTTTTACTGGAACATTATTAAGATGGTGGGAAACAGAGGCATCACCAGCATTAGTGAAAAAAATGGAAAATGAAATTTTGAAGGATGAAGGGGGGGATATTATTCATAATTCGGATGGAATCCCACAAAGTAATATGATTGGAGCATTGACTTCATTTATTTTAGAACATTGGTGTGGAGGAGAATTTGAACATGCAAATAAGCATGAGATGATTCTCATGAACCTTAAATGCTATAAAATGTCCCAGTATGAAGACTTTCATATGGATTGGATCCAAAGAATATATGAAGTCAAGGATAGCAAAAACATCTTATGGAAACAGGGCTATTTGGCAGCATTGCCTTCAAAATTTGTTGATTACCTCAGACAATAAGATGCTTTCCAAATGCCTTTTGAATCTTGTACTTGGGGAGAAATTTATAGCATTATAACTAGACTCCCACTAGGCCTATGTACAAGCATGAAAGTAAACAAATCGCTACAAAAATTATCCAGACTGCCAGATAGAAAATATATCTGTAGCAACTATGGCCTATCCATAGATGACCCCATAGTGAAAAGAAGAAAAGCTAAAAAGAAGGCCAAGAAAGAAAAAATACAAGGATATAGAGAATATCCACAAAGGAAAAAGAAAGGACCCAGAAAAGGGTACTACAAGTATGTTCCAAAGACACATTATTATCAACCTAAGGATATTCATCTAGAAACAAAAAAAAGAGATCAGTGGAATAAACTGACTTGTTGGCTCTGTGGCCAACAAGGACATACTTCAAATCGCTACCCTCAAGCAGAAGAATCTAAAAGGAACAGGGGAAAACAGTATTTTGAAGCAGCAAAGAAGAAAAGAGCAGTAAAAATCCAAATCATGGTGTCAATCACATGTTTCAAATGCGGTTCCAAGAACTATAAGTCAGAAAACTGTCGAAGCTTCCCACACAGAGAAAAAATACAACAACAACAACTCTGCTCTTCCTCAGAATCCTCAAAAAATTCTTCCTCAGAATATTCTGAAGAAGAATAACAATTTCTAGATGAAATAGGTAGCACTTGCTAATTACCTACTTTTTCTTGGTAGCATAAAAAACACCCGATTTTGAAAAGTGGTGATGCAGAATCACCATTTTTTTTTTTGGTGCACATTTTTGACACTCTAATATTTTTATTTATGAAGTATGAATATTTGTTTTAAAATGTTAGTGAATTTCATGTTAATTTTGAAATGTATTGATGCAACATCAACTTTTTTTTTTTAGAGTGGTGATTTTCATGCTAATTTTGAAACGTATTGATGCTGCATCAACTTTTTTTTTTAGAGTGGTGATTTTCATGTTTGTAATAAAACACAAAACTTAGATTATATATATATATATATATATATATATATATATATATATATATATATATATATAAACAATATAAAAAACCAATAAAAATGTAAAAAAAACAAAATTAACGTGTAAAAATAAAAAATTTAAACAAAAATAAATTTAAAAAAATAAATAAAAAAAATCGAAAATTATATCAAAAGAAATGACAAAATTTGAAAAAAAAAAAACATAATTTAAAGAAAAAAAACAAAAATTAACAAAAAAAAATTTAAAAGAAAAAAACATCAAAAACATTTTTTTCTTAGTTATTAAAAAAATCCATATAATTAAAAAAAAATAATTTAAAATAGAAAATTTAAAAATAATTTAAATTACAAAATTAAAATTTAGATAAAAAAATAAAATAAAAAAAGAAAAAAAATAAATTTAAAATTTAAATTAAAAAAATAATAATAAGAAGAAAACAAAAATACAAATTTTAAAATTAACCAAAAAAACAAATTTAAAAAAAAAAAAAAAAAAAAAAAAATTTAAAATTGAAAAAGAAAATTAAAATAAAAGAATTATAATAAAAAAAACTATCATTAAAAAACAAAAAAAATGAAAAAATCCACATGCAAATAATTAAAAAAACAAATATCCATAAATTTGCTGTTTTTTTTAAATGAAACAATTTATAAATTTTAAAAATGAAAAACCAAATAAAGTAAAAGATTTAAAAAAAAAAAAAAATTAAATTAAGATTTAATAAATCTAATGAATAAATTTTAAATTTTAAAAAATAATTAATCTAAAATATTAAATTTTAAAACAAAATTAAAAAAAAAACAAAAACAAAAAAAATTAAAACAAATTAAATTTAAAATAAAAAATTTGAATTAAAAAAAAAAAAAAATCGAATTAAAAAAAAAACAATATTAAAATTTAAAAAAAAATAAAAAAATAAAAGATTTTTTTGATCGTGGTGGCACCGCCAGTTAGCCTCCCGCCCAGGTGGCGGGCCATTTAGCTGGCGGGCGGGGAACGTAAGCCCGCACACTTGGCAACCGGCTCCGCCTCCCTAGGTGGGCCTTTATTAAAATCGCCCTAGCGAGCGGGAGGGCATTTGAGTCTCCCTCAAGCCGATTTCGAGAATCGCCCTCCCGCGGCGAGAGGCCGATTCTAGGAATCGCCTTCAGGCCGATTCCGGGAATTGCCCTCCCGCGTCCTCAGGCCGATTCCGGGAATTGCCCTCCCGTGCGGGAGGGCGATTCTCGGAATCTCCCTCAAGCCGATTTCGGGAATCACCCTCCCGCGGCGAGAGGCCGATTCTAGGAATCGCCTTTAGGCCGATTCCGGGAATTGCCCTCCCGCGTCCTCAGTCCGATTCCTGGAATCGCCCTCCCGTGGCGGCAGACCGATTCCGGGAATCACCGTCCCGCTGCGGGTGGCCGATTCCGTGAATCGGCCTCCTGCTGCAGAAGGGCGATTCCCGGAATCGGCCTCCCCCCGCGGGAGGGCAATTCTAGGAATCGGCCTCCTGCAGCGGGAGGGCAATTCTCGGAATCGGCCTCTCGCCTAGCGGCCGGACTCCACCGTCACCTGGGCGGGAGGCCGATTGGCGGCGCCACCACAATAAAAAATTTCTTTTTTATTTTTTATTTTTTAAATTTTTAATAATTTTTTTTTAAATTTGATTTTTTTTTTTTTAATTCAAAAAATTTAAAATTATTTTTTTAATTTAATTTATATATTTGAAATTTATTATTATTATTATTATTTTTTTTTATTTTTTTTAAATTCATTTTTTTGTTTTTAATTTTTATTTTTTCTAAATTTTGTTAATAATTTTTATTAATTTTTGTTTTTTTTCATATTTTTTTTATTATTATTAAATTTTATGTTTAGTTTTTTCATTTAATTTTTTAAAATTTAGTAAATTCTGTATTTTTATTTATTTATTTATTTGAATTTAATGTTTTTTTTTTTAATTTTTAATTTTTTTATTATTATTTTTTTAATTACATAAAATTTTATATTTTTTTTATTTCAATTAAAATTGTATATTTAAAATTAGATTTTTTTAAAGTTAAACTTAATATTTTCAAATTAATTTGTTTTTTATTTTATTTTTTATTTAATTTATTTTTTTCAATTTTTCAATTTTAATTGATTTTTAAAGTTTTTTAATTTTTTATTTTAACAATGTTTTTTTTTTCTTTATATTTAAAATTTAATTTTTATTTCAAAATTTATTTGTTTATATATATATATATATATTTGTTATTTTAATATTAACATTTTCTTTTTAAATTTAATAAAATCTAATATATATATTTTTAATTTAAGTTCATATATAATATATTTTTTAAAATCTATTTTTTTCTTAATATATATTTCTTTAAATTTAATATTTTTGTTGTATTTTTTTCGTTTTTTTACTTTTAATTTCAATAATGTGTTTTTTTTTTTTAGTTTTAAATTTATTAAAATTTAATATATTTCTTTAAAGTTAATTTTTTATTTTAAAATTTAATTTTTTTTAATTTTTTTTTAATTTAATAAACATTTTCTTTTTCTTTTTTAAATTTAATTTATATATTTTATTTTTTATAATTTATTTCTTTTTTTAACTGGTTTTTCTTTTTAATATAATATTTTTATTTTGTTTTTATTTTTAATATTTTTATTTCTATATATTTTGAAATTTTAATCTTTAATTTTTTTAATTTTTAATTTTTTTAATGTTTTCTTAAATTTTAGGTTTTTTTTTAAATGTTTGAATTAAAATTTTTATTTTTCTTTTGTTTTTATTTTTTAATTCTTATATATTTTTAAATTTTAAGTTTTAAAATGTTTTTATTTTTTAAATTTATTTTTTTCTTAAATTTTAGGTTTTTTTTTTAATGTTTGAATTTTAAAAATTAAAAAATGTTATTTGTATTTTTAAAAATGTCAAAAATATGACAATTTTTTTTTTTGGTTATTCCACCGTCAACTGGTTTTGTTTTGAGGGTGTTTTTTCAATTCT
This sequence comes from Pinus albicaulis, assembly GCA_034641835.2. NCBI lineage: Eukaryota > Viridiplantae > Streptophyta > Pinopsida > Pinales > Pinaceae > Pinus > Pinus albicaulis. The sequence continues at coordinate 5,093 of JAXQQM020071428.1, forward strand.
TTTTTCAAGAAACAATTTTGTTTTTAGCATAATTTTATAAAATGTGGAAATTTGACCTTAAAAAAAAACCAAGTGCGTTCTGGAATACACTTTTTTTGGTTTTGGAGTGTTTTTTCATGTTTTTTGAGTCTTTTTGGGCTAGAGTTCCCGTTTTGAGGTCAGGTTACCTATTTCATCGGTAACAGTGTTTAATTAAATATGCATATGAATGGATGTAATTGTATTGATTAAGATGATTGCCACTGTGATTCAGATATTGAATCAAAAAGCTCCTTTGATGAAGAAGACTTTGTTTATGAAATGAAACAAAAAGAAAAAGTTCTCATGGCACAAACTATAAATGATGAAGAAGCAAAATTACTTGCCAATAGCAGAGCGCTAGCAGAAGGGGAAATGAAAGAAAATTTACTTGAAACTTTTCTAAATACTATGCATAAAAATCAAGAAAGCAGTAGCAGGACTGCTTCAAAAACGAAATCTAAGGCGTTATTTGTTGATGCCTCATTTGAAAAAAATACAAGAGCCTTTCAAAAAAGCCAACAACAATCCAAATCTAGATCCTTAACATTAGGAGAAATCAGCTAGGAGATTCATAATCTCAAGAAGGAGATCTCCTCCTTAAAACAAAATAATCTGAAATAGAAAAAGGAAAATCTCCTGAAGACGAAGAAATTTTTAGCAATCCAAATATAGAGATCTTTGAAGGAAAAAGAGATGACTCTGTTGGTTTTAGAGATATGCGAGTCATGACTATCCAATATCAACAACATCACTTTATGTTAGATATCTGTATAAAGGGTGAGATGTTTTCCCTAAAGACCCTCATTAACTCAGGAGCAGATGTCAATATCTTAAACTCAAAACTAATTCCTGCAAAATATTGGGTAAAATATTTTAGACAGGTAACTGGGTTGGGAAACAAAGATCTATTATATGAAGTTCCTCAGGCTTCTATTTGCTTCAAGGAATATTGTATAAAACTAAAATTTGATGTTGCTAACATTCCTATTAATTGTATCTTAGGAAATGTATTTTTGGTTTTTGTAGAGCCATATGGATCAGTTAGATTAAAAAATGGTAAGGCTGGTTTTTTCATATTTGTACCAAATTTGAATGGTAAGTTACAAATAATTACTTTACCTTTTATATCCACCAAGGGTATCTACTATGGTACAGGAATTGCAACAAATTGAAAAGGAAAAAATTAAATTAGAAGAGCTCAAGGAGCTAAAAACCACCATGAAAATAGGAAAATATCTTCAAACTCCTATAATCAAGCAAAGAATCTCAACCTTGAGATTACAAATAGAAAGAGAATGTTGTGTTGAAGAACCTAATGCCTTTTGGCATAGAAAAAAACATTGTGTGGAATTTCCATATGGAGAAGATTATGAGGGTAAACCATGTAAAATCTGAGCAATTCCAATGAAAAAAAGAATATAAAGATCTGTGTCAAAGTGAAATAGAAATCTTATTAGAAAGAGGATTAATCAGGGAGTGCAACAGCCCTTGGAATTGTTATGGATTTTATGTCAATAAACATTCAAAACAGATAAGGGGAGTTCCAAGACTAGTTATAAATTATAGACCTTTAAACTTTGTTCTTGCAGATGACACTTATCCTATTCCCCATAAGGGAAATCTCATAGCAAGAATATCAGGGGCTAAGGTGTTTTCTCAATTTGATAAGAAATCTGGAATCTGGCAAGTTGCAATAAAGGTATTAGATAAATTCAAAACAACTTTCAGTGTCCCAACAAGACACTATGAATGGAATGTGATGCCTTTTGGGCTCAAGCATGCTCCTTCCAAGTTCCAAAAATTCATGGATACCATCTTTAAACCTTATTTTGATTTCCTACTGGTCTATATTGAGAATTTATTGATTTTTTCCAAAAATGTCCATGAACATTTTAAACATGTTCAAAGGTTTGTTCAATTAGTCAAACACAATGGCCTGGTGCTTAGTAAGAAAAAGATTGAACTCTTTCAAAAAAGTATCAAATTTTTGGGACACACAATCAAATATGGACAAATCACTCTACAAAAGCATGCTTTGAAATTTGCTGACAAATTCCCAGATGTTATTACTAACAAAACACAATTACAAATTTTTTTGGGTTGTCTAAATTATGTAAGCAGTTTTTATAAATATTGTGCCAAGGATAGGATATTACTCAACTAAAGACTATAGAAACATCCACAACCGTGGTCTCTTGCACATACAGAAGCAATCAGAAGAATTAAAAGTAAGGTAAAAACTCTCCCTATTCTTCATATTGTTGATGAAGATTCTTTTAAAATTGTTGAAACAGATGCCAACCACATAGGATGGGGAGGAATACTAAAGCAGAAGAAGGAAGGAGAAGAGAAAATTGTCCGGTTTGTCTCAGGAACCTGGAGCCCGTCTGAGAAGAGCTATTCTACTATAGAGAAAGAAGTCAAAGCAACATGGAATTGCATTGACAAATTTGATATCCATCTAATTCAAATAACTAAAAATTTGTTGTAAATCTAATTAAAAAGAAAAAAAAAGTTTAATAAACTCTTAAATTTTAATTTTAAAATTAAATTGAGTATTTTTCATAAAAATATATTTTTTGGAATAAGGTTTACATATTTTTAATTTAAATGTTAATAATTATTAGGTAAATAATATTTTAGCAATAATCACAAATCAAATGTTGAGATTTATGTCAAAAGTAATTATGTCATTTTAATCATATTGATTTATTGGCAAAAGAATGTCATATATATGTATCATATGAACATGAATTACCTTTTTTTAGATATGTAGTATTAGTAAATCATGATATTGAAGAAAAGTCTATTAACATGTTAATAATTTTAGTTGTAAAATAAAAATAGAATTTTATGGTTAAAACCATTATTAAATATTTTGTAAATACATATATATTTATTTCATGTATTATTTTTTATAATTAATAACAATCATAATTTAATATAAAATTATTATTTCATTAACTTTTATGTTTTTTTAATTCATAATGTAAAATGTATCATAAATTATTTAAATGTTATTTATCAAAAAATTAATGTGTATTACTATACTAATTATATGTTATTATTAAAATAATGTATATTATTAAAGGTAATAATATATAGATAAATATTTTAAATTTTCAATATATATTTATATAGCAAGGCCTTCCTTCTGGGAAGAACTCCCCCAACTTCCTCTATGTACTCCTTTGCACCCTTTGATCCAATGTTAGACGATTGCAAATTCTTCCACTGTTAAATTTCACTAGTTAAACTGTTAACAATCTTGAATTGCAATAGTTCACTTTCTTAATCTTTATTATAACCCATGAACATATTGTATATAACAGATACTTCACAGACCTTGCAAACATCGATCACCTTTTATTTTCTGTTACCATCTGTGATATACTTTATCACCATATATATATATATATATATATTCACTATGTTTCAACAAAGACTTTTTCTAGAGATAAAGAATCATATTTGTTCAGTTGAAGGGATTCATGTTGGGTTTGTGTTATATTCTTTCCACGACTAATCATGTGTGGGGGGTAACAAGGGGGTGATAGCCCCCCTTGTATGTTGTGCTAGGCACAATGTACGGGGGTGTCACAGGGGGGGCGGTAGCCTCCCCTGTCGGGGTTCAGGGCAATGCCCCGAAAATTATTTTTTTGGTCCTTATTTTTCTGTGAGCGGACCCGCCCATGGCTTTGTGCATGGGTTTGCACATGGTTTTGGAGCATGATGGTTTCGACCCCTGGTATTTTGTAGATCCGGTCAAGGGAGCTACAGTTATGTTCTAATCCAGGGTTAATGGATTGGGGTTTATGTATGCTTCGGCATGTATATATATGTGTTGTAACACTAAAATGAATATAATGAAAAATCAAGCTGGTCGTCCCGATTTGGGATTTAGGGGAAAATCTCTGTGTTTATATGTTTTATGTTTTATTCTCTCGCTATTGTTTATTTTCTGTTTTAAGATTTGTTTGCAGATAATTTCTATACAGGGTTAAAATACAGTTCAGAATATCCCAGTAGAGCGCGACCAACATTTTCGCTTCTGTAAGTCTTCAGGATGATTCCCTCCGGATTATGAATCAAATAACGCACTGCCTAGTGACTCGACATCCATCCACATTACAAACGAGATATGCTAGATTATGACGATGCATGTAGATTTATCCTCACATCGTCCTATGGGAATTAACGTCACTGTCAAATTTTGCCTCTCTTGGCACAAACTGTTTTTACACATATTTGAGGGCATCATCTTCTATCGTTGGATTTAGATGTTCGAATTTGGTGAAAAGAATTGTAATATAATTAATTTGTTTTTTTTCAGACAAAAAAAACTTCTAGTATATATTATGCACCAGTTCATTTTTACTTTTCCCTTGTTCAACTATATCAACAAAACCTACTTCTGGTATATATTATGCACCAGTTCATTTTTACTTTTCCCTTTTTCAACTATATCAACAAAGCCTATATGCACACATAAGACATATGTCATCAGAATCCTTGAAAAACCCAAATATAACACCATAATAATGTCGGGAACATGTCCTACTACAATCAATTCGCAGCCAAATCCAAAACCTGACGAAGCAAAACCACCAGTGAGGTAAACAATTAGTATAAAAAGTAGTGAAAAATAAGAAAAAGTGAATATCAAGCATCCCCAATATTTGAGTGGATAGGTATGGAACCATGAGAACGCACAAAAACATCCTCAAAAAGTATATAGTGCATGTGTCCATATGGAACGCTCAATCCCAACTTAGAGATTTGGTCAACCTCCTTGTTACGTTCCCTATAGATGTGATGAAAGCAGATGAAGTTGAAGGCGTCCCGCATCATATGAATCCTCGCCAACCAGTGATTGAGGTATGGAGGTTTGAAATCTGTGTGATGTTTCATATGGTCGATAAACACCTGTGAATCCCCGAACATTGCCAGAGCCTCAATATAAAGTTGTTTCGTGAACCACAACAGGTCCCATAAAGAAAGTACCTCTGCACGTGTATTGGTACCATGACCCTCATTCCAGTAAAGATTTTAACGACACTTAGTGTCCAAACAAATCCAAACCCCACAACCATAATAATGGTTATGTGTTGCATCATCGAAGAACCCCGCTAGGAATTTTATCGTGTGGGGTCGTAGGCGGTGTGATAGGTCCAATGGGAGAGGGCTGTCAGGGTGGGAGCCTTGCCAAAAATGGAGAATGTTCATCACCACCTAGGCCGATTGTACAAGAAATGCATGAAACAACATTTTTTTTCGTGAAATCCAAAAAAATCAATGAGAATACAGAGGAAGGGTACCCAAATGTTTTCCCCTCGCCAGCCACCATGATGCACAGTCCTCAACAGAGTGGAACAGTCGAAAGGGTATCTTGAGCGCAATAAATATAACGTTCCAAATTTCAACCGCAATGCCACATTGGTAAAATAAAAAACTGTGTTGTTATGGAGAATGTCCACACAGATAACAACGACCCGGGCCAGAGTGCCCCATCTTCTAGAGATTATCCCATGTCAATATTTTGTTGTGACAAATGATCTAGACGTGTATTAGATACTTAATCGATGCCCGAGACTTCCACATTTTGTTGAACCAGCTAGGAGTCAGCGGATCACTGATAATGGGAAATATATACCTGTATGTGTCCCCAGTCTTAACAATATTATTCTGAAGAATGCCACCCCATGTCATATAATCACTGCGCTCATCCAGGTGTATACCAACATCTCATAACTTGTTGCAATAAAGGTCCCATTCTCGAGCGTTTTCACCCAGAAGTCCCATCTTAGCCCCCAACTTCCAGACAGGATATGTATCAATCCATGTTTTAATCACCTGCCGAATATACAAAAACCCCGTGCATGTAGTCTATATAGAAATTTTCTGTTGGGTGTGTTATATCTGGCAACACCCCGAATTTCACCTCGACTAATTAAGATTTTTGTGCCATCCCTGAATGACCAGCACATCCTTTGTATATATAAATACCATACCTTCTTTAAACTCATCCATGTCTGTGATCCTCTAACAAATCCAAGTGTACCTCACCGGTACCACTCATCAACAGGATGACCCTGTAAGTATTTGTATTGCATAATATCTCGCCAAATTCCCTAGATATTAAGTCCCCTCCATAGTGACTTCAACAACATAGCCCAACCAAAAATATCGATGTTTAATAGACCCCACTCTCCCACCTTTTCGGGACTGTGATACTCTCCCAGGTAGTCAGGTGATATTTTCCTCTTGTGTCCTTACCTCCCCAGATAAATCAAAGCCATAATGGAGCAAATTCGATGTAAAGTGGAAGACGACATGCAGTACATAGGTGCCCCCAATATATGACCAACTGTTGTAGTACAACCTGTGCAAGTATATACCTTCCACCCTTAAGAAAAAACCATCCCAGAGACCACTGACCCAACTTCTTCCTATATTTATCAATAAGCCAACTCGAATCTTCCATCCTATACTTACACAACTTTAATTTAAACCCAAAATAAGTAAACCCCTCCTCAAGGGAGCATTTTTTTAAAATTGAAAACATTACATACTTGTGTTATTACATTCCTCGTTCTCACCAAAATGTAAAATTTGTTGTTTGAGTGAGTAATTTAAGTTACTTCAGAAACCATGATTTATTTTCAAATAGTCTCTTAAATTGGTTTGATTAAGAGAGGCCCATTGTAAAATGTTGAAATAATACGTTCTAAAGAATTGTAATTACAATTTCATCAACAGAATTTTAGTGAAAATCTCATTTAAAAAGAAATAAGAAACGGGATGATTTGTTTAAGATTAGATTGCGTTTCTCGTGGTCGTTTTAGTCAAAACAATCGTTTTGACTGCTTTATTTTACGGAGAAAATAGTTGTTTTGTAATTTTGAAGTTGGATATATAGTGGAATATTTAATGCAATTGCATAAATAGTCGAATATTTAATGCAGTTGCATAAATAGTTGGATATGTAATGTAGTTATAACTTTATAACATTTTGTAAAGTATTAATTTTTTGGGAGTTCATATAGAAGTTATTTTAGGTCTCTACCTTTGTTACTTAACATTTTGGAAGAGAATTTATTTTATTTTATTTATTTATTTATTTATTTTGGAAGTAATTTTATGTGACTAATTTTTTTTATTTACAATGTTTTTTTGTTTTAGAAGTAGTTTTTAGGTGATCTTGTTATTTGTATATGGTAATAAATGATTTTGTTTATTTTTTAATTGAAAGTTAATTGATAATTGAATTAAATAAAATTTAATAATAAAATTATCAAGACTACAATTTGAAAGGTATTGATTAAAAGTTCTTTTATGTGTTTTTTATTGGAAGATATTTCAATATTAACAAAATAATTTATTAAATTTTTTGGGCCACACCAACCCTTAATATGGTTAGATTTTTGCCCATAAAATTTCAAACTAGGGGCATCTAAGGTGTTCTCAAAATAGCAGGGAGCCTGGGCCACACCAACCCTTAACATGGCTGGATTTTTTCCCACAAAATTGACCTTCACATGACTAAGTGACTTAACATTACATCCCATCATGATATATTCAACCCAACCTAAACTAATTTTTTTTTATATATGAAAAATATTTTAAAAAACAAATTATTTATTAATTAGTTAAATTAAATTCAAATAAATTTATATAGTATCATAAATTCTACTCAACCTTTTTAAATAATATATTGAGTAAATTTAAATCATTTAAATCACTTTTTAAATATAAAATATTATAGTTTGAATTAATGTTATTATTGAGATGTTGAAAGAAGTTTCAAAACGAAATTATCTTAGTCCAATGCATGTAAGAATTTCAAAACTAAGTTACTTGTTCCAATAATTTTGATAATTATTCCAAATTTTTTTAATGACTTATTAAAAAAAATATTATGATTTATTAAAAAAAATATTAAATGTATTTAATAGATAAGTTACTTCTTAAAAATTAATTTATCTATCAAATTTCATCTTTAATAAACATATTTAATTTAAATTAAATAAATCGATTTTTTTATATGTATTTATCTTATAATAATTTAAGTGTAATATATATTCATCACTCTTACATATCTATGTATAAAGTCTATTAATCTATGTATAAAGTCCATTAAACAATAATGTTAAAATATTTGAACTTTTCACAATCTAGTAAAAACTATTTAATTGGAAGAGTAACATAAATTTAAAATTCCAATTTTGATCATTGCATTGAATAGATCTAATAAAGGATTTTAAATCTTTAACAGGAAAACTATTTAATTGGAAGAGTAACATAAATTTAAAATTCCAATTTTGATCATTGCATTGAATAGATCTAATAAAGGATTTTAATTATTTAACATGAAAGTTATTGATAATATTGTTAGTATTAATATAAAAAAAATTAATTTAATCATGTGATAAGGGGCTTTTATTTACTACTCTGTACTATTATATTTGTGCAACAGTTTAGAACATATTGCATATTGCAAGTACTTAGCCGACCTTATTAGTCCCTGATTTCACAACAAAGGACTATTAGTAATTGATTTTTGGATATTAACATTAATTTTTGAAAACTTTTTCCTCTTTAACCAAAGTGATTTTGATATTAAAAAAATCTTTTACCTTTTAATCAATGAACAAATCATATTTTTTCTTTTAACCAACTAAGTAAATCATCGTTTTATTGGCCTCATATCGAGGTGAGAGCAAATTTAAATCATATTCATAGTGGTAAAACTTTAAACTAATAAAAAAGGTAGTGATCTAAATATATTCATGTGAATTAATGCTAACATTAAATAGGAGTTACAACTTTATCGTGTAACACTATCTTAAGTTTCAATAACATTGTCACCTGTTTATTTAGAGGTATGACAAATCAAGCCCTGCGTGTCATGTCGAAATTATGTGGATTGCATGTCCAACTTTTTATAACATGCTATCGTGCCTTTTGCACTCGATAGCTTAATCGATCCTTGACTAACTACATATAAACAGGAACCTGTTCGATTATCACACGGAGGAAGGGAGCCTGGAACTATGACCGGGACTGGCTATGTTGCTATCTTATTTGCCTAGACCCGAGACTAGCTATGTTGCTACCTTATCTCCCTGGACCTCTGATTATGGCTCTGTTACTAGCTCTTCTAGGTTTCGGCCAAAAAAGATCAATATCTATGATCTTTTGGGTTTCGGCCAACAAAGAGAAACATCTCATATGCTCAGACTTGGTGCTGCTATATTATCTGCCTGGACCCGGGATTGGCTATGCTGCTATATTATCTGCCTGGACATCTGCTTATGGATTCGTTACTGGCTCTTCTATTATTATCTCTTCTAGGTTTCGGCCAACAAAGACCAATATCTATGATATTCTAGGTTTCGGCCAACAAAGAGCAACATTTCATATGCCTGGACTCGGTGCTGCTATCTTATCTGCCTGGACCCGAGACTGGCTACGCTGTTATGTTATCGTCCTAGACATCTGCTTATGGCTCCATTACTGGCTCTTCTGGGTTTCTTCCTGGACCCAGGACTGGTTATGCTGCTATCTTATCTGCCTGGAGCTCTGCTTATGGCTCCATTACTGGCTCTTCTAGGTTTCTTCCTGGACCTGAGACTGGCTATGCTACTATCTTATCTTCCTGGACCTCTGCTTATGGATCCATTACTGGCTCTTCTGGGTTTCGACCAATAAAGAGCAACATCTATGATCTTCTAGGTTTCGGCCAAAAAAGAGCAACATAGTTGATCATTTGGGTTTCGGCCAAAAAAGAGCAACATAGTTGATCTTCTGGGTTTAAGCCAACAAAGAAAAACATCTCTGATCCTCGACTAGGACGAGCACTTGCTAGATTATCACACAGAGGAAACTATATGCCCAGGAATAATTTACCTATGACTGCTGCCCAAGATTGGCGTACAAAGGTATAACCTAAAGCAATGGAAATTCAACTAAATTCAACTCGAAATATAGAGGCATAGCTTAAAGCAATGGAAATTCAACTAAATCCAACTAGTAAGAGATTCAATAGAGTGTGTAAGACTTTTCCAGAAATTGAAATCTCTCAATTTGAATTTCTTGTTTTCCGATAAATTATTTCAATTAAAATATAAACTATCAATTATAGTTAACTATAGGCAGTTACATACCTTTGCATAACAGAAGGGATACAAACTTTCCTTGTCCTGGTAACAAGTCCTCTAGAGTAGTGGATTGAATGCTTTTTAGTACACTCTGTCATATCTCCTTCAAGAAGTGATAAACTGGTGCAATGGTTCAAGTTCAATGTTGTTTATTGCGAATTCAATAAAATGACTTACATTTTCCCAGATAAATATTTTAGGGTAAATACCTCGAAGTTTGGATTGACAAAAATTGTGTGAAAAGATTTTGGAACACTAATTTATAATTTTGAAACCTTGGACATAAATATGATAAGCTATTATGGTTGTGACAGGTCTTCAAGTCACAAACGGTGTGGTAGAAAACATGAGCCTTGTGCTTGTCAATGGTTTCATTATTCAAGTTACTGGTCCACTGCAATTCTTTGGATTTCTCTGTAGATATTTATAACAGAGATCGGTGGACCGCAAATGAATGGGTTTGGTCATGCCTGCATTGTGAGAATCATTGGTTGAGCTCTTTGAAAAGGCTACAAGTGGTATTAAACGAATCTACAATTCCAGAATCTTTGATTGTAATCATCCCCGTGGAATTTTTGTGTTGAAGAATTTTGTGGTAACGTCATACACAACACAATGATTTTTATGCATGATGCCTGTACCTACATGAGGAATTGGGTTGGACTCTTATTTTCCAAACTGTAGAAGAAAATCTGTAAGCCATGAAAGAAATATGGTGCACTACTCATAGATCTAGTGTAGAGACCTTCTATTTTGCTAATAAACCAACTGGTGCTATTATCCAAAATGACCAAGCAAATATGGAATAAAGTAAATATGGAGAGTGAAGCGCTTGCTTGTTTGTTTTTCTGCTTCTACAAGACTTTCAGAGCTTGGCTTAATTTCTCTACTATATCTTTAAATGCTACGTAGAAGTAAAACTCATATCTTCCAACCCATATTTGAATGTTGCACAGAAGTAAAAATCCTATATGCCAACTCGTGGAACTGGTTATATGTTAGTTCTGCCTACCATAAATGTAAGGAGTTATGACAGTTATGACGCTTCGCTTGCAGAAAGTGCCATAAGGTTGATTCCAGACAGATTCTTCCCTTGGTGCCAGATCCTTGCCCATCTTGGTTTTTATCGATCAACCTCATCGAATCTACTCTCTTTCACTCTAGATGAACCTTTTGCACTTTTTAATGCTTCCTATTGTTTCTCATCTTCTTTCTTCTTCCTTGCTTCTTGCAGAAGTTCCTGAAACTGGTGCTGAAAAGACTGCTTTATCGTTAACTTCCACTATGAACGAAACATAAAACAAAAAATAATTTCCTCTAGTCCAGTTCTTCATTAGCTCATCTTTCTATGGTTTGGTAGTTGTCGGTGCTGACAGTAATCAAATTTGACAGAGATAAAATTTACATGAGGAGCTGCTTGCTGGTTTAACATGCTAGCTAGAAGTGCTTGTTGGTTTAACATGTTGGCTCTTTGTCGTGTGCTTCTGCATGTGTTGTTAAAGGCATGTGGCATGTCACTTGGTGTACGTGGCAATTGATGAGGAATAACTGCCACATAGCCTCACTTGTTACAAACATTGATCCAACCAGACCCTTGGACTTTGCAAGTATTTATTCATCCAAAATTGAGTTCACATGGCTATGCCTTACTTTTGTTTTATGTTACCATCTGTGATATACTTTCTCACCATATATATATTGAACACGACCCTTGGGATTTCCTCGGTGAGTATTTATTCCTCCGGACTTGATTTCACATGGCTATGCCTTACCTTTATTTTCTATTATAGTCTTTGATATACTATATATATGTGTGTGTGTGTGTGTGTGTGTGTGTTCAGTGTATTTCAGCGAAGGTTTTTTATGAGGAGAAAGAATGGTATTTCTTTAGTCAAAGGGATCTAGAATATCGCAACAGAGCACGACCAAACAGAGCTGTCGGGTCTCGCTACCAAAAAGCCACAAGGAAGACATACACATTGTTAGTACATCATGAAGCGTGTCACTGAAAAAAGTGGGCGTGAAGAAATCATGATGTTTTACAAAGGAAATATTGCTGAGGGCGTGATGACCAACTGGATCATGCACGAATACTACCTCCTTGAAACCCTGCCAGCTGAGAGGAAGATTTTATATTTTCCCATATTAATATTTTGGCAAAACGAAGTTGTCGGGTCTAGCTTGTGACACTACAAAGAAAGGACCCTCTAGCGGAGGTTATAAAGGAGGTTTTCAGTGTTATAAAATTTGCCAAAATTGTCAAAAAAACATATGCTACCACATATGTTTCTGGTAACAGAGGTTTTGGCGGAGCTTTTAATGGAAATTCAGCACAACTAAAAAAAATTGGGTGACTGAAGGTTATTACGGATGTTTTTACATCGGTGCTCTTATCAGGTTTTAACGCACTGGTGCGTGTTGGTAGACAACACACCGGGGCGGTCGATGGAGAATGCACCAGGCCATTAAGGAAAACAATAGCACCGGGTTTGGTGTTGGTGATACAATGCACTGGGCTATTCTAATTGGTCTTGGGATTTAAGCGGTACTCATAGGTCATATAAGCGCATTGGTGTGTGTATCTTTATGAGGCACCAGTGCTCCGTATCACACAAAGGAATCGAGATTTATAATTGGTATCAGTATTCGTGCGGTGCACATGGCATCTACAAATGCACTGGTGCTTATAGATACATAAACACCCCGGTGCGCAGTATCACAAAAACACATTGATATTTATAACTGGAATTGGTATTAGTGCGGTGCCCATAGAATCATAAACACACCGGTGCGTATAGACACATAAATGCACCGGTTTTCATTTCGTTTTTTAGAAACATCCACCTCTGACAGTCCAATTATTGTGATTGTTTTAAATTCATTATTCATCAAAATTCGACACATCTTATAACAATATTCATATTAATTACATTTTTATTAATGTATTTAAATGTGTTGTTTGGATTAATTTGTTATATCATATCATAATTATTATGGTTTTTTTAAATTCATTATTCATCAAAAGTTGACACATATAAATAATCTTCTAACAATATTCATATGAATTAAATTTTTATTAGTGCATTTGAGAACGATAATGGAGAATGCAATAGAATAAATTAAAACATATTTTATGATTATATATATATATATATATATATATATATATATATATATATATATATATATATATATATATAAGACAGTCTTTATCATAAAAAATGGGACAATTATTCATATCCTTTTGTCTTTCAATTGGGACACTGTCCATTACATTAAACAAAATGTCTGATTTCACAGACATATTTCAAAAAATAAAACGCCTTGCTTTGATATCCAAATTACATAGTGATCATCATTATTCACTTGAATTGTTGTCACTGTTAGAGCTACCTCCATGACTTGGGTTATTTTCAGGAATTTTGTGTCCACGACATTGATTGTTTTCTTCTTCTTCACTTTCCATCTACAAACATAAAAATAAACTGAAATGAGTGTATATACATTGGTGAGAATAATGAAAATTCCAATATTAAACAATATACATCAATGTAAATCGAAAAGAAAAATGGCGTACCATAGCAAAAATTGACTCATAAACTATACACATTCTTTCAAAACTATGTACCATGCCATCTTTCAAAATTTCATCTGTTGGCGTAGTTCCATACTTTGTTTCCTACAATTTTTATACCCCATAACAAATCATATATTTAATATAGAAGATGTTTTTGTTCTATTAATTATAGACGAAGCTAATTAAAACAAGATCGATAGATGCTTACAAATTCCACAATTAAATTCTGATATGCCAACATATACTCACAACCCATATTTAACCCAATTTCAATCAATTCATCTGATTGTTCTTCTTTGTATGTTAGCACTTGTTTGAAGACATTCAATGATGATTTTTGTAAAACAACTTAAAAAATACAAAAATGAAATCCAGTTAAGTTGTTATAAGGAAGTAACAATTACTCACAAACTTAGAGATCAACCATTTTCTTCCTTGTCGTCGTGTTTTATGTGCTGAATGGGTTCCATTTTCTTTTCTTTTCTGCAAGAAAATTCTTGAAAATTATTATTTAATGCTAAATTGTTTATTTATTGTACCTAATGATCGAAAAATTCAATGATTACATATTACATTTGACGCATGTTGTTGTATTCGTTCCACTAGATCCCTCAAACTTTTGTAAAAGTTTTTCCCCCTTTCATTAACTTCCAACACCACTCCAGATGAGCTAAGGAGAAATTCATTTTCATTTGCATGTTCTATTTTTTCCTTTTCTTAGAACAACATTCCTTTTCTGATTTGTTGGTCCCTGTAGAACATTAAAAAAGAAACTCATATTAGATTGATAGTATTGTTTCATTCACCTGATTCATCTTTTTGCAATTTTTCCATTAAAATTTGGTGCTCTTCTGGTCGTAGATCAGAAATAATCATATCGAGCTTCATCATTTTGTGGCTCTGCATGATACACAATAAACAATACATATTAGTTAAAGTTACATATAGTTCAAAAATAATATTTTTCATAAAGAATTTACAAAGAACTTGCCTTTTTCGCTTTTCTTGATGTGTTAACAGTATTTTTGTTACTTGATATCTTGTCAGTCATTTATTTATCAATATGAAACCTGTATCATATCGTTCATTAATATATTTATAAATAAATTCTCAAATTTTTAGGTAGAAAATAAATCTCGAGACACCGGTGCGCCTTTCATGAAATCCGCACCGCCGCTGGTGCATGGATATATTAACAATGCACCTCAAAACAATATAATATACCATACGGTGCATTTGGTACTATAAACACACCGCAAAAATAGTGTAATAGACATAACGGTGCGTGGGGTATTATAAACGCACCGCAAAAACGGTGTAATACACCGTACAGTGCTTTCCTAGTTAAAGAGAGCACCAATGCCCTATTTCAGATTTGGCGCATGGATTTAAAAAAATGTTTTCAATTTTTTATGACACAAAACTTGTTTGTGCACTGTAATAATACATAGCACTGGTGCGGTGGCGTACGCAGGGCGCACCGATAAAGAAAAATCCATTTTTCAAAAATTCACGCAATGGCCAAATGGATTGGGATCCGACTATGTAAGTCATCCCGTGGGTTGGACATCAATCTAAAATGAAAAACCCTAATTATGAAATCACAGAAATAGGGAGAAGAAAGGGAAAAAACAAAAAAAATGAAGGGTTTAGGGTAAAAATGGATAAAACTGCAGGGAAAAATAAAAAATTGCAGAAAAAGTAAAAAAAAGAATTAAATTTAATCACGAAATGGTTTGAAATTCTATGATAAAGGGCTTGAATCACCAGAGTTTTGATTTCTGATTGTCTGAATACTTATATTCCAACGTATTTCGCCATCCACAATGCCCTCATGCTCTCTTGCTCCAGGTCTGTCTTCTGCAAAAATTTGACTGAAAATTTTTAGCAAAAATAGTGAAATAATGAAAAGTGTTTAGTATTTAAAGAATTATTTTTTCAAATTATATTTTTGAAAATATTTTTCTGCCCATTTTTCAAATTGCCGCTTTTTTTAAACTTAAACAAAATAGACTTGCATTTTTTTTATTTGCGTTTATTCGTTTCCGGTGCGCGGAAATGTGACGCACTGATGCGTTGTATTAATATGACACACCGGGGCTTATTAGGATGATAAGTGCACCGGACTTTTTAAAGTTTTTTTTTTTGTTGTTGTTGTTGTATGTAAGATCATAATAAAATAATGATAATTATAAAGTACATGAATTTATTTTCATTATTTTCTAAACTTTATGTTACAAAACTTCATATTATTCTAGACTTGTTATTTTAAAATTATTTGCAAATTTACAAACTTAAATATTTTAATAAAATCATTTCACATTAATACAATTAAAATTTTCACATTAATAGAATTAAAATTTTACATACAATTACATTAATTAAATTTACAATTACAAATACAATTACAATTTGTGAAATTTACATACAATTAGAATTACAATTACAATTTTACAATTTTTCATATATACAATTACAATCATTTTAGAGTAAATTAAATATTACAATTACAATTAAAATTTTACATTAATAAATATTTTACATACAATTACACTTAAAATTACAATTAGTACAAATACAAATACAATTTTACAATTTTACATAGAAATAAAATTTAAATTACAATTACATTCATGACATAATATTTAATAAATATCATGGTCATTTAATAATATTAAATTAATTAATAAATATCATCACGATCATGATAACCATCGTACAAAGATCATACTCGACTAATAAACACATTCAATTAACATCAAATTAACATTATATATTAACATCATCACAACACAAACATCAAATATACATCTCAATATAATGTCAAATAACTCATGCACCTATCACATATACACATCTATTTGCAAGATAAACATTAAATGAACATATCTAACACGACTAATAATATGCGCCACATCATGATGATCATCAACATGAAAATTAAGTACAACTGCAACTTGAACATAAAATACATGGACCATATATATATATATATATATATATATATATATATATATATATAACTGAATAATGTTAAAAGTATACAACTGTAATATAAATTTCATGGATTAGGCGTTGGTGGTAGTATAACAACATCAATAACACTAGTACAAGTAGATGTGGCCTGCTCAGTAAAGCTGGGTGTAGCATCGACAGTCGATGGTCGACTAGCCTGCTCATGATCATGATGATCACTAGTACTGATGGATGCATCCATTGGTGGTAGTACAATATGATCAATATGAGGTGCAGTATTAGTGGAGGCCTGCTCAGTCAATAGTACTACAACCTCGGCGATCGATGGTCCAGCCTTCTCATGATGATCATGACTAGTACTGATGGATGCTGCAGGCTGCTGACTGGACGTGGCTGATGGTCCAGCCTCATCTCCATGATGAATAGTGTCACATGTTTCCAGTGGAGCCTCATGGTAATCATCAGGCGCGCCGTGAGGTAAACAATCACGAGATGCATCTGAGTCGCTACTGGTAGACTGTCCATCATGTGCCACAGCTCGACTACGCCTATAGCTACGGAAAATCCTCCTCAATCACGTAACAGCTGTTGTAGCTCTTACAACATGCCACATTAGGCCGTACATGTCACGTGGCATGCCACTCCACATCGTAATAGTATATCATCGCCTTGTATCTCTCTGTAATGAGCGGGCTTGATGCCCACATCTGAAATAAATCCACAAAGTTGGCTGCCCAACTCCATCCGGTATTTGGTCTTAGGTCAACCAAGCCTAACAAAAGGCGGTACCGGTGCACCATGAGGCGCCGTATTAGCACGTCTCTCTGCTACGCCACCGACCTCATCCTCCGGCGCATCAGCTATCTCCTGATCGTAATCATCAGGATCGACACCTGGATCATGTGATAGATCCGGCATCTCATCGCCATCAAAAGAGCCAATTTCTGCCAAATATATACAAGTACACAACAATAATTAGAAAATTTCATTACAAAATTTAATAAAAACAAGTTAAATAACATGTTAGAATAAATATAAATAAAACAGTAATATTACCTCTATCATCTGGTGGTTCATCAGGAGTGAAGAGGATGTTGGGACAACCTCGCCAATCTAGTCCAGCATAAGGACCTGGGACCATAATGAAGGGATGAAGACCGCCAACACTGGCTAGTAAGTCCAGTGAATCATGTGATACCCTCACTGGAAACATAATGTCTCCCCTCTTGGGCATCATATGCCCCCATATGCGCATCCGAGCCTCAAACATCGACCTATGAGGCTGTCGAACAAAACTAGGTCTCATCTCTGGAAACCTCTCAAAAAATAAACAAAAAAGCTCTGAAGCAAAAGGGAAGTTGACCCTCCCTTGTGCATGAGCACGACATCTATCTAAGGCCGTACAAAACTGTAAAAAAAAAATGGCAGATGACCTGACAAGTCGTGGCTGTTGTACTAAAGAATCAATGTAATATAAAAGTGAGCAAATAATGCATTGCCCGTCATTGGTGTTGTGTGAAATGATCGAAGCGATAATAGAGAGGCACTACACGTCATGTATACCAAAAGCACCTATACGTAACTGACCTCCAGGTACCTGAAACTCTGAAGGAGACAATACATGTGCTCCAATGTATCTCTGGGAGTAAACTAACTAACTCATTGCTACACAACCAGCTGGAGCATCTGGGAATGAGGGAAAATCCACCCCTCTCCTCGATAGTCATGTAAAAAAATAAATTCCCTCGTCAGTGGGTGCGTACCATTGGTCAGGACCAACCTGAAAATCCTGTCGGTGAGAATTCTACCTGCCGATAAGATGTCTCAAAAGCACACTATGGGCCTTTAGGCTGGAAATAACCTCCTCATAGAACTTGAGGAGGCCTACCTGCTTAAGGATCTCCTGGGTATCTGTAGTAATAGGGCGAGGGCATCCATCTCTCTCTCTCTCTCTCTCGACTCCCATTGGTGAATCATGTCATATTGTTCTGCTGCTTGTTGCTGTTGTTGCTCCTATTCTCTCTGAATCATTTCCATATTAAATAATTTTTTATTATTAAAAACAGAAATGTATTTATAAATATACATATATAATTTTTTTTGAAAAAAAAAAACATACAAGTCAGTGCTCCATAAAAACAGTCACGCACTGGTGTCGGTGCGTCCTAATATTTTAGTGCACCGTCCTTGGGGCCCCTAATGAAACAAACCGCACCGAATTCGGTGCAGATGTCTATTTTTCAAGCATCGTGGACTGTGTATAATTCAGAATAGCGGTGTGCTGACTGAAATATACACCCCGACAGGTATAGTCATGTCAGTGCACCGACTTCATGACAATGACATAGTTGACGATGTGGTCTTTTACCTGGCCGCACCGTTGACCCTCTCGGAATGAAAAATGCGGTGCACTGACATAAACCGGGGTGGCAAATGAAGTCAACGCACCACACTGTGATTTCCGGGGTCAACGGTGCGCCTGGATAAATGAGCGCACTGCCTTTTTTATTTTTTATTTTTAGTTTAAAATTATTTGGGGCGCTTTCTGGCACCGCCCCGGAAACAATGCGGTTAACGTTAGCACTGATAGTGGTGCTACCTGTAAATTTTACAGGTAGCACCACTATCCAGTGCGAGACGAATAGCTCGAGCACACCGCGCGACGATTTTTTTTTTCTTTTTTCTTTTTTAATGGTTATTTTTAAGTTTATTTCAATTTCTAATCTGCTAAAAGGCTTAATTATAGAAAAACTAGAAAAATACCTGTACATTTCGCCGTCAAGGAGGCATATTGGCTGTAAAATTTGGAAAATAAAATTTTCCCACTTTTTTTCAAAATGCAAGCTGGGATTGGTGGCCAATGCAGAGCAGAAGTGCATGCAATGGGTGCAGTGAGAGCATCGATGTTAGGGCAGCTCAGAAATAAAGAAATAACATCGGGGCTTGAGAGCTCCGGAGCATTGAGGAAAGTGAATAGTGAAGTTTTTTGGCCGTAATTTTTTTTTTTAATTAACCCTATTTCGGTGCGCAGGGTTATATAAGCACATCGATGCGGTTAAATAAAACTGCATCGGGCCATTGTTTATAACGCGCCGGGGCATTTCCCTAACCGTGCACCGGGATATTTCAGTTTCGGTGCGAAAATTTGATGATGCATCAGGGCGGCGTAATGGTAAAGCACCAGTATGTAATAGTCGCAAAGCACTGGTTTTTTGGCCTCAAATTTTTTTTTTATATATAACGCTATTCCAGTGCGTGCGGTTTCTGGTGCACCAGTGCTCTTAGAGAAAAACGCACCGGCTCGTTTCTGTTTTGGCGCGGTGTTTTATGATGCACCGACGCGGAAGAGTATTGAAGCCCTGGTGCGTTACAGTAATTCGATGCCCTGGCGGTGTGTGCACTTCGCACATGCTATTCCGTGTGCCAATGTTTGGTGCGCACCGATGCGTTCTATGGTATCATGCGCACTAATAATTGATAACTCAGGAGCACTGGAAAACTAAAAAATCCAGGTTTTTTGTCGTAAATATTTTTTTAATTTAACCCTTTAACGGTGTGCGTTGTTTATAGGTGCAATGGTACTGTTTGCTACAAACGCACTGGTTGGTTTGTGTTTTGGTGCATTTTTTATGATGCACCAGTGTGGTTTCTATCTACTGCACCCGGTGGTATCGGTGTTGGCGTTGTGTTTTATAATGCACCAACACAGACGAGTTGTGAGGCATCGGTGCTCTATTATACTATGACGCACCGGACGGGTGTGTACGGAGTGCATGGTGTCCAGTGTGCCAATGATTTTGTCTGCACCGATGCTTTCTTTTTTTGAGAGCACCGGGGAGAGTTTTAACAATAAGAGCACCGATAGGAAAACATCCACAAAACCCTCTGCCCACCAACCTCCTCTAGTAACCTCCGCTAGAAACAGATGTATGGGGTATTTTTCTTTGTGGTTCCTCAAAAACATCTGCTAGAGGGTATTTTCCTTGTAGTGTGAAAAGCCACAAGAAGACATACCCATTGTTAGTACGTCATGTAGCACATTGCCAAAAAAAGTGGGCGTGAAGAAATTACGATATTTTACAAAAGAAATCCTACTGAGGGCGTGATGACCAACAGATCTTGCACGAATACTACCTCGCTAAAACCTACCAACCGTCAGGAAGATTTGATATTTTCCCATATCAATATTAATAAAAATTAGGATTAGCATCAATTAATATTAATATTTTTTTTATTTTTTTTTTAAAGCCAATCTTAATAAAATGAGTATTATTATAAATGATATTAATATTAGTATTAACATCAATAAGATTATTATTAATATTAATATCAATAATATTAATATTAAAATACTAACTCATCTTTTTACAAATTCATTTTTATTTAGAATGTGGATTTTTGACAATATATTAAAATCCAATAAACCATCTAATTACTTCACTTTGATAAACTCACTATCCACATATATCTAAAGATACAATTTCCCATTGAGAAGGTGGAATTTTTTTTCCCTCAAGTCAATAATGTTCCTCACATTATTGTTATTTTATAAAATTATATATATTTTTCCCATTCTATTTTTCTATTCTAATGATTTTGCTGGATTTAACATTTTTATACAAACCCTATTTGATATACTAATGGTTCTGCGACAATTATAAAGCCTTCTTTACCATGTTATTTAATATGGTGATGTTTAATTATAAATTTTCTTTAAATTAAGTAAAAATTTGTGTTTATAATGGTAATCATGCTTTGGATTAGGTAAATACGTTTTTAATGGAGGATGATATAATAAGGTGTATGTGTAAATATTTATATTTTTAGGATCATGATAGGCTAGAGTGCATCTGTCATGATATGATAGAGTGTAGTGTATTTAACTTGAAAAACAGGATCATGAAAAACAGGATCATGATAAAATACAGTGTATTGTTTTTATTTTGAAAATATAATTTTTAAATATTTATAAATTTATTTTATTGACTAGTTTAAAAAGTAGTTTTTTTTGTAATTTAATTCTATTTTTAATGTAGTCTATATATAAAATTTTGTGATTCAAGAAATATGATCCAAGTACATTTCTTTTACTTCTATAGAGTATAAATTTATTTAGATGGGTTATTAACTTGAAAAAAT
Organism: Pinus albicaulis; assembly: GCA_034641835.2. NCBI lineage: Eukaryota > Viridiplantae > Streptophyta > Pinopsida > Pinales > Pinaceae > Pinus > Pinus albicaulis. Next base: position 26,966 of record JAXQQM020071428.1, read on the forward strand.
CTACAAATTTACCACAACACCCATGGACTCACGAAGAGATTGGGATGAAGAAGAAAATGTGGAGACATGGAAGAAAGGGTTAATGTTAAGATAAAAGAAAAAGATGATTGGTTGTTATGGTCACTTACTCCAAATAGAAACTTTGTGCTCATAATGGGTTATATAGCTCTTTTTAAGGAAGGGGAGAGAAATATAGGTATGGTGGTGGAGAACTATCTAGAAATTAAGATGGACTTAAAAAATTACATTTTTCATGTGGTTGTTTTTAAAAACTAGGGCTCTGACCTAGCAGTTGCAAAAATTTTCATGGACTAAGTTAACCACAACTTATGTTAAAAAGTATAAGACATTATTCTATGTTTAATCATTGATTACCCTATAAAAATGAGGTACGAAAATAAGTGGAAAATATGATTGTATTTATAGATCCCTAAGAAGGTGACAAAATAAAAGAAGAATTTAGAGAACAATATGTAAAAGAAGATACAAATAAGATTAGGTCCTTCCTCTCAAAATAGCTTAGGGGTTGTGGTTAGCCAGGAACCTAAAACTATTTGAAGGAAAATTGAATCTACCTCCTAACTATGTTATCGAAGCACTAAATATATTAAATGCTATCTATAGACCTAGGCTGAACAAAATAGACATGTGTTGAAAAAAGAGGCAATCACCAAGACATCCCATGGGCATACTTTGATGTTGTCCCTAAAAAAGGATCAAGGAGGTTTTATATTTATGTAAAAATCATTACATTTGTGTCAAAGAAAAAACGAGATAGGAAATTAATAATTACTTAGAATTGATGGCTTTGAAATTAGTTTTAAAACTAGCTAAGTTTAGTGCATCACAACCTCAAATATTTGAGGATTCACTCATGATTATTCAATGGTTGTCTAAAGAAAGAACAATGAAGAATATCTCTTTGTGGCCACTATATGATGATTAAAACATCAAATGAAAACTTTTTTACATTTTGTCTTAAATATAGAAAAATGAAAAAAATACCAATTACATTTTGTCTTAATATAGAAAGATGAGAAAAATAACAAATAAATTATAAAAAAATAATTTAAGACTAAAACCATAAACTTGGATTATACTCATAAACCTTAGTTTTTTTTATTTTTTATACATTTACAAAATTTTATTAAAACAAAGGATGCTTCCAAGGTTTTTAATTTTTAATTTTTTTTAATTGCATTTACAAACTTTCTACTAAGGCAAGGATGCTTTCAAACTTTTAATTTGAATGACTTAATTTTTATGTTTTGTGAAGTGGTAACCATTAATAATACATTTTTATGCCTTTAATGAATACATTTGACATATAATTATATAAGATTGCTTAAATTTAATAAATATGTAAAAAAATTAATATATATTATTTTTTTGGAAAATATATTTTTTTGGAAAATATATTTTTTTATTAATAATTCTTAAATTTATATTAATTTGTTTTTATTGTTATTATAAATTTATTTATATTTAATAAATTTATAAAATTTTATCATATCATATGTCAAAATAAATTTATAAAATTAATATTATAATATACTTTTTTATTAATATTCTTTAAAATTATATGTATCTTGTTTCCTATTATTATTAAAATATTTTGGTAATTTCCAACAATATATTCTACAAATTTTTATATTTCTTTTTTATGAGTTCCATAATAACATCATTAATTTTTTTTCAAATTATACTAAATTAACCATGAAGTAATGGCGGGGGAATTAGTGGAATTTGGAGATGGCACAGTAGGCATTGCCCTAAATTTGGGATCGGATAATGTTGGAGTTGTATTAATGGGCGATGGCTTGATGATACAAGAAGGTAGTTCCGTGAGAGCAACAGGAAAAATTGCTCAGATACCGGTAAGTGATGCGTATTTGGGTCGTGTTGTAAATGCTCTAGCCCAACCCATTGATGGTAAGGGTCAAATTTCAGCTTCCGAATTTCGACTGATTGAATCTCCCGCTCCAGGTATTATATCAAGACGTTACGTATATGAACCCCTTCAAACGGGGCTTATTGCTATTGATTCTATGATTCCTATAGGACGTGGTCAGCGAGAATTAATTATTGGGGACAGACAGACCGGCAAGACAGCGGTAGCTACAGATACTATTCTTAATCAAAAGAGTCAAAATGTAATCTATGTCTATGTAGCAATTGGTCAAAGAGATTCTTCCGTGGCTCAGGTAGTTAATACATTTCAAGAACGTGGTGCAATGGAATATACCATTGTGGTAGCGAAAACTGCGGATTCTCCCGCTACATTACACTATCTCGCTCCTTATACAGGGGTAGCTTTGGCTGAATACTTCATGTATAAGAAACAACATACATCAATCATTTATGACGATCTCTCCAAACAGGCACAAGCTTATCGACAAATGTCTCTTCTATTAAGAAGACCACCTGGCCGAGAAGCTTATCCGGGAGATGTTTTCTATTTGCATTCCCGTCTCTTGGAAAGAGCATCTAAATTAAGTTCCCAGTTAGGTGAGGGGAGTCTTACTACTCTACCAATAGTTGAGACTCAAGCTGGAGATGTTTCAGCTTATATTCCCACTAATGCAATTTCCATTACCGATGGACAAATATTTTTATCGGCCGATCTATTCAATGCTGGGATCCGACCTGCTATTAATGTGGGTCTTTTCGTATCTAGAGTAGGATCTGCAGCTCAGATAAAAGCTATGAAAAAGGTAGCTGGAAAGTTGAAATTAGAGTTAGCTCAATTTGCTGAGTTGGAAGCCTTTGCACAATTTGCTTCCGATCTTGATAAAGCTACTCAAGATCAATTGGCAAGGGGTCAACAATTACGTGAGTTGCTCAAACAATCTCAATCGGCTCCTTTGAAAGTAGAAGAACAAATAGCTACTATTTATACCGGAACAAATGGATACCTGGATATATTAGAAATAGCACGGGTGAGAAATTTTCTCGTTCGGTTACGCGAGTATTTGATAAAGAATAAACCTCAGTTCGGAGAAATTATATGTTCTACTGGTACATTTACAGAAGAAGCGAAAGCCCTTTTGGAAGAGGCTCTTAAGGAACATACTGAACTTTTTTTACTTCAAGAAAAAAAATGAATATTTGATAATTTGGTGGGATTATTGAGAACAGGAAAAAGAGCTGAATAATTTGTTCCAATACATTGCACAACAATTTAGAACAATTGAAGAGTATTACGTCCAATAGGATTTGAACCTATACCAAAGGTTTAGAAGACCTCTGTCCTATCCATTAGACGATGGACGCTCTTTCTATCTTCCCTTTTTTTATTTTAACTCCTTTTGGCATACATTGTCCCGATCTACCTTTTTATTCACAATGAGGTTATAGGATAGGAGAAGAATGGAATCTATTTCACATTGCAACGGAAAATTTATTTCGAGTGAATCGTGAAATTATGTTATATACTTAATCACTTTATATCTACCTATTCTATCTATATAGATAGATATAGAACAGGTAGATATCTGTTAGCGGGTAGCGGGAATCGAACCCGCATCGTTAACTTGGAAGGCTAGGGGTTATAGTCGACATTGATTATTCAATGCCTCTAATTCAGAACCGAACATGAGAATTTCATGTCATTCAGCTCCTTCATGGGGGATAGAGAGTGGTATGAGGGAAGAAGCGGAATATTTATATCAAATCTTTGTGAAAGGAAATTTCAATTCTTTTCTTTCTCCTCTTTTCTTTTCGAATAAAACCCTAATTTCTTATCGTACCCATGGCATCTACGTCAGTTTCTTCTCTTTTCTACTCTTCTCTTTTTTTAGTGAAGGGCCCAAAATCGTAGAATACTGACTCACTTTCTAGATGATCCCGATAGAAAGAGAAATTTGAAAAGTTTCAAATAATCACAAATCTTTCTAGTTAATTCGTTCCCTATTTCTACTGATTCTGATCCCCAGGAGAACAAATTCCACCGAGCTCGAACGAAATGCTGATAACCCAAGTAAACCAAAGTCATCATTCTATAGCTATTCTGCTTCAACCTGGGGTCCTTCCATCCATAAGTTGAAGGTTTAGCCACGATGAAAAAATATCTTTGGATCCCCATAGATCTGAAATTTATCTAACCTTTCAAACATTCTGTGTCGTTATCTGTAAACCAAAAATGTGTTTCTCTTTCATCATTTCAGACCCAGATTACGAGAAGGTCTGCTATTCCTGGGCATTCATAGGGAAGGGTTTGAGCCTATTATAAGTTTTATTATATTTAATAAAATTATAAATTTTTAACATGATATAATTATTGTAATTAATATATTCTAATAATTTCCTTATACTTTGATAAAATTGATATTAAAATATATTTTTTATTATTAATAATTTTTAACATGATATAATTATTATAATTAATATATTCTAATAATTTTCTTATACTGCTTTTCTACGAATTATTATCAAATTGATATTAAAAAATAATTTTTATTATTAATAATTTTTGAAATTATACCGAACTTGTTTCTTATTGTTATTAATATACTCTAAAAAAAATTCCAACAATATATTCTAAAAAATTCTATATTGCTTTTCTATGACTTCTCTAATAAGCTCATTAGTTTTTTTTTTTAATTATACTTACGTGTTTCCTATGGTTATTATAAATTTGTTTATATTTAATAAATTTATAAAATTTCATCTCATATATATCTTATTGATAAAATTGATATTAATATACACCTAGCTTGTTATAACTTGTTTCCTATTGTTGTTAGGATACTATGCTAAATTCCAAGAAGGAAATTTCATTACTGCTTTTCTATAACTTCCCTAATAAGCTCATTAGAGGTTTATAATCTTTATATATAAAAATAGGAATTAAAATATTATATTTAAAATTGATGTTAAAATATATTACGTTTAATAATATTTTTTAAAATTATAATGGTAACTTGTTTGTTTTTTATTCTTATTAATATATTATTGTTTATTATTAATAGAATATTAATAATCTGTATTGCTTCCTGTGGTTTCCTTGATAAGCTTTATTAATTTAACTTACATCATCCAGAAGTTTTAATACCACATGAATTAAAATAGACCACAGAGCAGCGAAGGCATGTGTGTCTATGTGGTTCAAAGACTTTTTGCCCAATTTCCTTTTCGTATATTTACTTTGTTGTTACGCAGAATGACTCACGCAATCAAGCTCGCTCATCACACGACATGCAGTTTAAAAAACGCATCTTATTCTTATTCAGATGACTTGCCTTCTCGCATCTCCAAGATCAAAGCTTTTCCTCAAGCAATAATAATGGTAGCTCTGTTGCGGCTATATATCCATTTCAAGCGATCAATGACTCGGCTGTGATGTGCAGAAGACGAATCCCACACACAAGTCATTGCGTGGTCGTCGGATCTGTGTATCCATCACGTCATTAACAGTCTCAAATCTGAGAAAGATGGGCGGTGGGTAGGAAGATTGAAGGATTAGGTCTCCAAGCCGTGAAAGCTAAGTGTTTCCTTGTAACGATCATTCTACACCATATTGCGGCTTCTCAAAATATAAATACAGCCACAGTTACACCCTTTCGTATTCCAAAATTTTCATAAAGCCCCCGTCCCACCGTTTCATATTCCAACTTCTTCAGCTTCTTTCATATAATTCTCTCTCGCAGTACCATACTTCCCTGCAAGAAGTGGGCATAATCTTCATACAAATCTCTGCGATCGGAGTTAAAAGCATGGCCAAGAACGACAACATGAAATACGCTGTGTTGGTGGGATGCAACTATCCCAACACAGAATATGAACTTCACGGATGTGTGAACGACGTTATGAGGATGCAAAACATCCTCATTCATCGCTTCGCCTTTGCCAAAGAAAATATCAATCTCCTTATCGACACAGACGAGTCGTATACAAAGCCCACTGGAGAAAACATTTGCTTGGCTCTCATCAAAATGATTCGTCAGGCCAAGTCTGGAGACGTGCTCTTCTTTCACTACAGCGGCCATGGAACTCTGGTTCCACTGCAGAACTCCACCGGCTATGACGAGTGTATCGTTCCATGCGATTTCAACCTCCTTACAGGTAAGTCCTACTCTCATATGGCGTTTCTCATTTAGATAAATTCAATCTTGAATTTAACATCTTATTTAGGGTTTTGCTTATTATGAAATATTGACTATGTGATATATGACATGCAGATGAGGACTTCCGGTTAATAGTAAACATAGTGCCTCTGGGAACATCTTTCACCATGGTTTCAGATTCATGCCACAGTGGAGGCTTAATTGACAAAGAGAAAGAGCAAATTGGACCTCATGCCACAGCCAACAGATCGTTGAAAGTTCCAGAAGCAAAGAGAAAGAACAAGTTCTTACCGTTGGACTCAATACTGCGGTTCTTGAGAGAAGAAACTGGAGAAGCTGAGATGGAAGCTCATAAAATTAAGAGCGCTCTATTTAAGCTTTTCGGCAAGAAAGCTAGCTCCAAAGTTCAAAGGCTTGTTACTGATGAATCCTCTTTCCTGGAGGAAATGGGACTACTAGAACAACATGAATTGCAGCAGGGGAAGCAACGTATACATGAGGACATGGGTATTCTACTGAGCGGATGCCAAACTGATGAGACATCTGCCGACGCGTGCCCTACAGAGGATGTGAGTAAAGCATATGGAGCATTCAGTAACGCTATTCAATCAGTTCTGGAACAACATGCAAAACCCATCAGCAACAGGGAATTGGTTTTGGGTGCAAGAAAATTGCTGGATGAAGGAGAGTACTCACAACATCCATGTCTCTACTGTAGTGACAAAAATGCCGATGCTGCTTTCCTCTGCGAGGAATCCTCCGCTATGGACTGACATAATATTCTCGTAAACATATGTATAGATTCATTTCATTATTCAGAACAAAATTGTATACTTTTTATGGAAGACTATGATATTTCAATCGATTTGCAATCTATGTGATGCTACTTATGTTTTGGTAGATTTAGCTGTGTTGAATTTTGTTGTACAATTACAAACCAACTTTAAGAATCGAAGAATCAAACTATTTTTCTCACCCAAAAAACTTACACAATCAAAGTTTAAACTCAAACTTATCGATATATTTTGTATTCCTTGTGCCCAGTTAAGTCCTCCATTGAATTTTACCTCAAAGGTGTCAAAGGGTTTTGACTGTAAGTTATTCGAAGTCAGATATAAAAAACCCAACTGTAAGAGTTGCAGTGCAATCAATTTATAGTTATTTTTCAAGTTGCGTCCCCAACAACGATATTTCCTCCCACAATTTTATTGCCTCCTAAGGAATTCGTCGTGGCCATGAAGTAATTCACAACTCTCCAGTAAGTGTAACTCCAACAATTCTTTGAAGATCGGTAACCTCGCCATTTGTGGTGTCTGAAGTAGAGTCCGTAAGTTTAGCATAATGTCATGGTGATGGGCATGGAAGAAAGTGTTGTGAAGTGATGTCCAAAATGATTATTCATGAAGTTATCAAAACCCACACAAGATTTAAATTTAAATTTCTGAAAATAGGAGTAAAAATGTTTCGCGAAAGTCTCAATAATTAGCCACAATTTAATAATCCCCAACTACTTTGTAATCATATCTATGAACATTACTACAATAATGTACCAAAGTTTATGGAAAATGATTGCCGTCTTACTTTGTATAAAAAGTGATTTATTCACATAATTATCCAATAATTTTCTGGTAAAAGTGTGCATATGAATCTATCTTAACATGGTAATTGCTAAGGTTGGTATGAATAACGAATATACTTTAGAATTGAGGCTGATTAAAGCTACCGTTATTAACTCCTTACGCTTTGTTGTGTGGCTCCAAATTCAGTAGTAAGGACTATGTTACTCTGCAACATTTTTCTATAAACTTGATTTTTAAATTGAGTGGCAAGAATTATGCTATTATGCAAAATTTATTTATAATAGTCACACTTTTCTCAACCATATAAAAGTGGGAATTTGTCTACATTGTTGAGGTTTCAATCGTAATTAATATAAAATCTTTAGAGTGCAAATCCTTGAGCATTACTCCATTAACTTTGACATATAGAAAAGTCTTTCACTTATACTTTCATGATCTCATCATTTCTCCATTCATTGATTTTTTGAGTTTACTCATATTAATTTACAAATTATCATTTATATATGACTAGCTCCACATGTCTTAAGTGATGTGTCTAAAGTGGTATGATGGCATTAAATAATGTATGCTAACTAGAAGGAGAGATAATTGCTTTATGCAAATTTTGATTGGGATGATATATAGGCCGTTGCGAAACATTAAACTTATAATGTGTATAATGACATTGAGGGGGTTGTAGCTATTCTTGCAAGTTTTGATCCAAAAAAATGACAATTATTATCTCAAATTACATTTGAAATGTTTGAGACCCAAAATCACCAAACTTATGCATGCCCTTAATGGAAAATTTTAGGACTTAAATTTATGCCATGAGTTAATTTTCCCAGCTTTTTCGAAAAAAAATATTTTGTTATTGTCATTTTTTCTAAAACTGTTTTTCCCAAATTCCATATTATAAATGATTTAACTTAAAAATTCAATGAAATTTTATAGAAACTGCATAAAACCTAAGATATTTGAATTTTACAAAAATATTTTACTCTTTGCATATTAAGTAAAAATAAGATTTTGCAATGTTTCTTCACTTCAAAATAAATTTGCAAGTCAATTCACCCAATTTTTCCATTGAGAAATTACCAAAATAGATGAAAATTTATATAATGATCCATTTAATATCATACCGCGTCATTTAGGGGGGGTTTTCACCAAAAGAAGATTTTATTAAATGAAGTTAGGAAAAATTTCCTCTACCTTCTCCTTGGAGTACAATTGGCCTTGCTTGGAAGTTGCCTTTTCAATCCTATTTAGAGTACATTTTACCCCTATTTGGTAGGTTTGGAATTTTGCTGTAAAATGTATTTTCTATTGACTCTCCTTGATATTAGAGTGATAATTCCTCTATTGTTAGTAAGTATTGCTCCATAATTTTCTAATATAACATGGAAGACTCATAGAGTTTCAAAAATTTCACATCCACTACCGAGTAAATGTACATATACGGGGTTAGACATAGTCTGTAAGAATTATCACTCCCCTTCTCCAATACTTCAAATTGACTGAAAAGGAATTGTGAAGCCTTAATATTATTATTAGGGCTCTATATCCTTGCTTTTTTAAGATGTAACTAAACCTTGTCACCCTCGAAATTTTTCTCAATTTTATGCTAATCATGTTGGGTTTTTTACTTTTCATATGACTTCTTCTACTATACTTGAAAATAAATATGCTTAGAATATTTTCCAAAAAAAGAAATATACTTTCAATGCATCCCTTATGATGTATTATCTCAAAAAATACCCAAATTAGATTTCAAAAGGGGTCTTTCTAGTAAAAGTGTGGATTGTTATATTATAAGAGAATTGAATATAATTCAATTTTTCATCCTGGGACTTTGGATGATTCTTATTGTAACCTCTCAAAAGATGAGTTAGGGTAATACACATAACTCCATAAGATGGTATTTGTCTTGCCAAAACTAAAATTTCCTACAAGCTCAAAGGTGCGAGCCTCTTTGATTACTTGCAATATTTCATCTTTATTAACATAGAGCATGAATTAGGGGAATTTGGAGGTCAAAAATGGGACTCAAACAAAAAATGTACTAAAAAAATTAAATTTGTAAGAATCAATAAGATTCAAGATGATGATGTCATCCCAAGGGGTAAATATTTTGGAAGGAAAATAAGAAAACTGTTTTTTTTAAGCGTTTTTTCCTCTTCTATCCTTCTAGTTTTATTCAAATGTGGAGTGTAGACACTTGTTGGATACAAAATTAAATCCTACATCCAACGAGTGCCCACTCTATATACTTCTAAGTAGAACCACATTGAAAAAAATTGAAATACATGAAAAACTGTGTTAACACTCGTTTGCATGTATTTTCAATTTTTTTGATGTGGGTGTACTCAAAAGTATGCAAAATGGATACTCTTTGGATGTCGAATTTAATTATGCATCCAACAAGTGTATACAGTTGACATTTGAGTAAACCTATAAGGAGATAAGCTATGAAAAATACAATAAAAAAATTATTTTTTTTTGTTTTTTTTTGTTTTTAAAATTCATCTCTTACTTTATTATTTCACTATCATTTTATTCTTTTCCTTAGGAGGTCCATTTTAGACCTCAAAATTTCCTTAATTCCTTGCTTGTAGAGAACCCTATTCTATAGAACTTTATACTCTATAATGAGAAACATGAAAAACATAGTTATCCCATGCTAAAACTTGAATTGATGAGCTAGAGTGGACAAATGAGTATACTCCATTTACATGATTCAAAAGAGCTTGGAAAGAAGATTATATCTAATTATGTAAAGGGTGAATTTTAATAATATGTTTTTAGTGATGGTATAAACTTTAAAGTGTTTTTATTTTGTAGAGACAAATTGTCAAATATTTATTTTATTAAAGAGATGATTTAAATATATTTACGTAGAAGGTATGGTATATATTGGAATTAGGTTCGAGGAATTTTAAAATTTTAAATTACGAATGGGGAATATTTGTATAATACATGATTTAACTAATAGTATAAAAGGTATGTGAATGGTTTTTTAGTTTCTTTGATATTCTCCTATCTTTAATTTATTAAAATAATTAATGAAATGTGGTCCAATCAATTCACACAGGATGAACAAGTAATCCAATCAATCGATGCACGAAGAATGAATGAACAAAGAATGAATGGTTGTTTGTGTTTATAATTTTATTTAAACAATAAACTAATTATCGTGATCTATTTCTTTGAAATTATTTTGTCTGGGATACCAACTTAAACAACTCAAATAGAAAACATTGCAGGGTTGAAAATGTGATCCGTAGAAGTGTATTATTAGTCTCATTTTGATTTATGTAATTTTGAAGTTGCAACAATCGATGTAGGAGGAATAGATGGATGTAGAAAAAATGGTTGGTGAAGTTTAGAATTTTATTTAAACAATAAAAGAATATTAACCTCCATTTTCTCATTGTGATAGATATAATAATCTTAATATTAATATTAATAAGAAAATTTTTTATCATATTAATAAGAGTAATGTTTTTATTAATAATAATAATAATAATAATAATAACAATAATAATAATAATATTGATAATTATATTAATATTAATATTAATATTAATAACTATATAATAATAAATCTAATAGCAATATTAACAAATCTGTCTCCTCCTCTTCGAATAAGACTTTTGTTAATCTCTCTAGTTTTTCTTTTGATCGACATGTTTACAGTGTGTTGGAGAAGGGTCTCAATTATTCTCTTGATCCTAAAAGAATCCCTATTCAAGACATTATTTTTGATATTGAATACGGGATTAGAGATCTTCCTGATACTACTAAAGATGCTATTAGGCAAGATTGTGCCATGATCCTCAGAAAAGCGAAACCCCCGAAGAGAAACATTAGCAAATTGGAGTTTGAGGCTTTAAAATCCTTAAATAATAACAAGGACATTGTTGTTCTTAAGGCTGATAAGGGAGGTGCTATGGTTATTTTAAACAAAGAGGATTACCATAATAAGATGTTGGATCATCTTATTAATAGTGGTAGCTACAAGAAGTTGGAAAAGAATCCCCTTAAAAAAGTCTCTAAAGCTGTTGCTTTGGCTACAAAATCGAGTAGCACTGTTGGCTCCCTTAGAAAAAGATTATTGAAAGTAACCCCCCCACTCCAAGAATTTATGGTCTTCCTAAGATTCATAAGGATGGGGCCCCCCTTCGAGCCATTGTCAACACCATAGGTGGTCCGACTTATCTGGTCACTAAATTTTTAGCGAGTAAGCTTAAGCCTCTTGTGGGGCATACCGACTCCTTTGTCAAAGGCTCATCCTCTTTTATTAATGAATTGAAAGGCATCATATTGGGCCTTGATGATAGGTTTGTCAATTTTTATGTTGTCTCATTATACACTTGCATCCCCATTAGGGAATTTATTGTTGTCATTTATTAGGTCACAGATCCGGATACTACTCATCTAGTTGAGATCTGTCTTACCTCGACCTTCTTCAGTTTTGAGGGTGAATTCTTTGAACAAAATTGTGGTGTGGCCATGGGTTCCCCCAATCCCTGGTAGTGGTTAATATTTTCATGGAAGACTTTGAATCTAGAGCCCTTTCCTCCTCCCTTTTTCAACCTAAGCTTTGGAAACAATTTGTGGATGACATGACCTGTGTGGTGTGGCCACATGGAAAAGAGAAATTGGGTCTTTTCTTTCGCCATCTCAATGATCAGTCTGACTCCATTGAGTTTACCATGGAATTCGAAGTGGATGGAAGCCTTCCCTTTCTTGATGTCCTTATTACTAGGAATGAAGACAACTCTTTCTTTCATCAAGTCTTTAGAAAGAAGACGCACACTGAGTAGTATTTACATGCAGGCTCTCATCATTTCCCTGCTCAGAAGTTAGGGGTTCTCAGTAACTTAGCCACTTGAGCCTTTATAATTTCTGATGAGCACCACCTTAAAGGTGAGAAATCTCATCTCGTTAATGTTTTCCTTAGAAATGGTTATAGCAAGGTTCAATGTCTTAGAGCTTTCCAAAAAGCTGAAAAAGGTCCTAGGGTTAAAAATGATAATTGTGATAGGTCATCTGGAGTTCACATGCCTTTTATCTAAGGAACGACTGATAAGATCACTAGGATCCTAAGGAGACATAATGTTTCTTCAACCTTCAAGCCCCTCTGCACTATTCAGAGTTCACTTAGATCGATTAAGGACTCGATTTTCCCTAAGGAGGGTAAGGGTGTTCACTTGATTCCGTGCTCCTGTGGGACACCTTACATTGGTGAAACTGGTCGATCCATTAGTCAAAGAATTCATGAACATGTTGCTGACCTAAAGCATAATAGATATCGCTCCTCTGCCTTAGCAGAGCATGCTGAAAAGACAAAGGATCACATTTTCATTGAAGATGCTAAGGTTATTGTGAGGGTGGGCCATTTCCACCACCGGAAGTTTAGGGAGGCCCTTGAAATCGAAAAGAGGCTAGTAAACCTTAAGAGGGATGATGGGTAGAGTGTGAGAAAATGTTGGATCCCTACCCTTCATTCTTAGTTTTTAGGTTTCTTCCCTTTTGTTCTTCCTCGGGTCGTCTTTTCCTCTCCTCTCGTCCCGTTTTCCTTTTTCGTTTTTGGTTCCTTATTATTATTATTTATCTATTTATTTATTATTCTTTTTTATTTAGTTACTCATTATTTATTTATTTAACATTATTATTATTATTATTTATTTATTTTTTATTTCATTTTTTAGTTATTTATATTTAATTAATTAGTTAATTAATTTATCTATTTATAAATTTTTTAGTTTCATATTTTTATTTTTATTTTTCTATATATATATATAGAATCAAATTTAAATAATATATATATATTTATTTATTTATTTTTAATATATATATTTTTTTATTATTATTATATTATATTATTTATTTATTTTTATTATTTTTATTTTATTTATTTATTTTTATTTTTTTTAAAGATTTGAATATAAGAAATTAAATAAAATAATAATAATAATAATAATTATAGGACTGTTATTTTTTGCTTTTTATATTTCTATATTTTTTATAGTAAAACTAGCCATTATTCTACAACGGCTAATTTGAGCTTTATTATCTATTTAAGTTGAGTCATAGATCAGATTTCTCATCTTGTCCTGATGATGAACCACACTGGCTGGTTCGAAAGGCGTCGACACAATTTACTCGAATGTGATTTTCACCGAAAATTTTGATACATAATTTATGGATCACAAAAGCCAAATTCCTAATAATAAACAAACTTCTGATTTATTTTGCTAAAATTCTTTTGTTTGGAATACCAGGTTAAATAACTGGAATAGGCAGGGTTTAAAATGTGATCCATATAAGTATCTTATTAGTCACATTTTGATTTATGTACTTTTACAGCTATAACCAACATTGACACCAGATGAATTAGTATGCTCAAAGAATAAATTTCCCTGACACTCTCCCTTTGAAAGTGTTATCCGGTGAAAAAAAAGGATGGTTCCCAGCGATAGCTCCAAGCTTGCTATGGTTTCAGCAATGATGGATCCAACATTGATGACTCCACGGGGATGGCTCCCGAAACAACTATGGATCAGAGTGATGGCTCCAAACTTTGATCTAATGGTAATATTATAAGAGCTGGTAGTTATGGCTTCAATATTAGCATTTTATTATATTAGTTTTTGTTTATAATATTAGGTTTTATCTTACAATACAATGGGATGGCTCCTAGAATAGTGATGGTTCCAAGCTTTGATCTGATGGTAATATTATAAAAGCTCCGATGACTTCAATATTAGCGTTTTATAACATTAGTTATTAGTTTTTAATGACAATATTAGGTGTTATATTATAATATTAGGTTTTGTCTTGTAGTAGCAATGTCTTCAATTAATTCATGGCGTATTTCAATTGTTCGTTCTGGTTGGATTGCATTAACAAGTAGTGAAAGTGGCGTCGAGAATTGGTGTATATGAATCAGAATATTCGTATTCATGTGAACAATAAATCTATGCTCTTTGATTCAAACCAATTGGATAGAAAAGTATATTGTTGGTATTTATGCAAACCTAGATTTTAGCATAAGATGCTCTTTATCAATAAAGGCTACAATGGGAAAGTGATTTGATTCTAGTGATTGACTCGCCATGATATTCATTCATAATTTCAAAATCTAAACATATTCACTGCTTTTAATGGTTTTGGATACGATTATAAAATGGTTATTTAGTAACATAATTTTACAATGCATTCTAAAAGTGTAGTTAATTGTCTTCATTTATAATATTATTAAATTATGTTTAGATTTATTTATAAAAGATTAGCATATTAATGACGAAAAACGAAGATTTGAGCATATATCAACCATATTTATTAATATGGTTGTGCTAGTCTAGTGGATCAATGAATTTTACATAGACTATTGAATTTGGTCTAACTACAAGAAATTTAATTTACTAGAATAAATTAGCATTGGTTTAGAATGTATCATGCAACATAAATATTTCTTAATATTTTACACCACTATATGATATTTCAACATTTACTTTTATCTCTTCCAATTCTAGACTAATCGCTAACTTATACAAATTTGTTTGTTTATACAAACTATATTATAGGGAATCTAGACTTATTGGTGAACTTTTTTAATCTATTCTACGCCTGGATTTGTAGTGGCATGCATTTTTTCATGTATTTTTTTATGTAAATATTGTACTTGTTCAGTATTTACTTCATTGGTAAATTAAATATTAAATTAAATATACAATTTTGATAGGTATATTCTTTTTATGGCCATTGGATACCTATGTGTCACAATTAATTACACTGAAAGCGTTTTCTTTGCTGGCTTGGGTAGAGAAAACACTATTCACCCCAGCCAATAAGAAGCTTTCGTTATATTCATTCCAACTAATTAAAATCTAACACATGTAAATGGAAAGGGCTGTAAAAATCATGTTGTTTTGCCTCCAAAATCGGCGGGGTTAACCCAAACCCAGATTTAATTTAATTGTAGTGCGGACATTGTAAAGGGTCGTTCAAGTAACCAATGCCATATTGAACTCGTTGTTAAAGACCCTGGGGATCAATCACACATTTGAATTTCATAATCCTAGCATTCTGGATGGATGAAGAGACCCGAGAGATCGATATTGGCACGTCCTGTTGTTTTCAAGTAAAATTTGTCACTGATTTCTCTTCCCGGGGTTCGATTTTGTATCCATCGAGTTGAAATTTTGGAAACTTGTATTGGGGAAATATAATAGACTGCCCATGGAATGATTATGAAGCCTGTGATGGATTAGGTCACCTGGAATCCAGCCTGAGATGTGCCCTCAAAGAAGTAATGCTCCTCCCCTTCATCGTCGGATTCAAGTCTCTCACCCCCTTCAATGGCCATCTTGTCCAGATACTCTATGGATTTAATGATGTCGAAAACCCTAGCTCTGTACTCTAGAAGCCACATCAGGGGGCACTCATACAGGTCCAAAGACCCAAGGTTAAACTGTGACAACGGAACAAGATCCTCCAATATCTGTATTCTATTATTCGACAAATCCAGATCCTCCATAGATTTAAGCCCCACTTTCACCAGCTGTTCGAGGTCATTGGAGATCCTGTTGTCACTAAGAACAAGACACTTTAAATGAGGCAAGTATGGAAACCCTTCAAGAGAAGTTAGTCTATTGCTGGCTAATGACAGTTGTTGGAGCCGTGGAAACTCCTTAAACAGAGTCAGAAGAGGCAACCTACACGACGCACCTTTAACAACATCGTCTAAGGTTAAAGAAATTATTTTTGAAGGGCTCCGTCCACCTTTAGTATCTATAACTGCCTTTTCCCATGCTTTTTACATCTTTATTATGACTCAAGCTTCCACAAGAAGTTCAAACCCACCCACTCAAAACACAAGAATAATATGTGTTTCCCAACTAAATCACTTTATATTGAAGCCATACTAAGCAAGCACAAGCTTTTCCATAGTTTGAGTCCATTAAAACTGCAAATTCCAGAGAGAAGAAGCTTCAAAAATTTGATGAAGAAAATGTTACAATCGCCTCTTGCATGAATCTGCGCCAAATTTATACAACAACAATTAGTCTTTTTTCCCAATTTATAGAAGGAAGCAACAACAACTACACCTTAATTTACAATATAAAGACGCTCCGAGTAATTCTTACAAAAATTTACATAAAACTACTCATTTTTCTTCCATTGAAGCATGAAACAACCACAAACTCTTCAAAATTTTCAAGCTAAGGCCATTTTGAGTGATTCTTACATGAGTATGCACCAAATTTAGCCTTAACTACATGAAACTATTTTGGAAAGAGGCTCCTACTCTAAAACGCTCCTATCCCTACTCTTCCACTTCTTCTTGGCTAGCTCACCGCCATTACTCAAACCAAGGGCCTGAACATCGGATATTGACAGCAAATTTGATGGCATGTGACAGAGAACCTAAAACTTAACAGTGAACAGATGCCCCCACGAACCCCCTCTCTCGCATGCAAAGTGATTACAACGAAGGTCCTAGAAATCATGTGGACCGTCGGATCGAAGACGTCAACAACGGATCGATGACTTGGCACTAATCTGACCGCTAGTAGCGCTTTATGTGTTTCTTTGAATCGAAGTGTATGTGTTTCTTCCTTTATAAAAAATCTTAAAATTGGCCTCCAATGGTTTCTCTGGGCCACTGCCAGGATCCGTATCCAATCTGACAGATCTCGTTGTTTTAGACGTATACCGAAATTTCTTTGTTAGTAGCTTCCCCACTGGATTGTCTGGAGGAAAGGGTCTCATGAATGTGTCTGCTTAAAAAAACAACTTTACAGGACCTTTGCTTGAGGACGTAGGCTTATTTTCCAAGCTTGAGCATCTAGATTTTAGAGGATGTTTTTTTGATGTAAGTATTTTGTCTGCATATGGAAATTTGACCTAGCTCAAGTTTCTAGGCCTGTGGGGAAATAATCCTACAGTGCTTATTCCTTTGGAGCTAGGTAATGTTTCCATGTTATAGACGTTTCTATTAGGGTATAATAAGTTGGAGGGTCCAATTCCTTTAGAGCTGGGAAATTTTAGTAGGTTGGAGTATTTAGATATGGCTTGCTCTAATCTTTTTTCACATATTCCCATAGAGTTGACCAATATAAGTATGCTTATTACATTATTTTTGTATAAAGATTACCTAACTAGAATTATACCTCGGGATATTGGTAATATGATTTCACTCAAGTCTCTTGATATTTGTGATAATTTTCTCTCAAGTACCATTCATGATGAAATAGTTAAGCTAAAGAGTTTGACACTTTTCATTGTTATGTTCAACCACATGAGTGGTCCTGTCCTGGACAGTATATTTGATCTTCCTAACCTTGTAACTTTGGAGATATGGAATAATTCATTTTTAGGTATACTTCCTCAATCACTTGGCATAAATTTGACTCTCCAATGGTTGGATGACTCTTCTAATTCCTTCGCAGGTCCACTACCTCCTCAGTTTTGTAGAGGAGCATATATTCCAAATTCATTCTTTTTCATAACCATTTCTCAGTACCCACTCCCAAAAGCTTTTTACCATCCCTTAAGAGAGTAAGAATGCAGAATAATAAAAAATATGATGTGATCCCTGCAGGATTTAGATTGCTTCCAAGTCTTAACAAGCTTGAATTGGAAAAAAACATGCTAAATGGTAGTATCGCATTTGATCTCACTGTCTAGGAGAATTCATGGCCCACTGTGCATGCATCTGTGGACATTCCAGGGGTTTTACAACTTACCCATGATGATGAGAAACATTCATTGAGCACTTCATTGCATGAGATTATGTGAAGCGAGCTCAATGATCCATTCATTAATGAGAAAAAGATGGAAACTCCTCCTCTCGGTGTCCTAGACGTTCATTTTTACAAGGAATCATCTTCAGGGCCACAGGAAATTGTTGTGATAAGAGTTCATAGTGGTGCTTGTGACAGTCAATCTTGTCTCCTTATAGCGAAGCATTTTGTCAGTGCCCTGAATGTAATTTTTGAAGGAAGAGAGCCAGAGTTTCCCGATGGCCCTCGAAGACATTAACTGTTGGCTTCAATGGAGGATTTGATACCCAAAGGAAAAACATACAATGGTTTATTTACAAACAAACTTGATGCTATATAATATGTTATGGTCTCCAAGAAGTACTCTTTGTTACCATTCAGTCCAGAGTTCACCAAAATGTTCATCAAGGTTGGGTTCATGTCTGACGTTCTTACATACAGACTTGGAAGAGAAGGTAAACCATATGTATCAGTTTTCTTGGCTATTTTGTTCATTTATCCTGTTGATGTTATTATTTTGATTGCATTTGTCTCTCTCTTTCTTCTTTTATTGACGATGTTATTGTTTTGAAAAAACTCTGAATCTATTTAATATTTATTCACTAGATTTCACCTAATTCTTGACGATGTTATTTTTTACAACAACTCTGAATCTATTTAATATTTATTCAACAGATTTCACCCAAGACTTAGCACTTTGTCCCATCCACTGGACTGCTTAAGCAAGCGAAATGGCCTTTGAATCTATGTTGGGCATGAAACACCCCTGCCTTACAGTCGCACCAAGACCCCTTTAAGGTTTCATTTGCTTTTGAAATAAAGAGCAAGTTAGTTTTCAAATTTTCATTCATTTTTCTTATGACATTGAAATATAAAATTCTTTTGTACCAATTGAGCTTATGCTTTGCTTGGAAGACAATAGGGAATGGGAGAAGGGTTGTTTGAGTGATTCACTTGTAGTGATTAAAAAATTCTTTTGTATGAATTCTATGCAACTTAAAGGTTTTTCTAATATTTTCCTTCCCACACTCCATCTCCACCAATATAACTAGTATATCACATTGTTGAATTTATTCTTGATCTTGTTTTTTTTTTTTTGGTAGTTTAGACTAAATCCTAATCTTTCCATTTTTTTCTCTTCCGATCCCATCCATGTCTTTCGAACCGGTGACCTTGTGTACGGATTTCCTTAAGAGCGCACCCCATCACTGACTACTCTACACTACATGGGCTCTTGATCTTGTTGTATTAGTAGATCTATTGAAATCATAAAAAGTTAAACCTTGATGATCCAAAATTTGTGACCATCTAATGTAGATATTCCAATCCAAATTGAGAAAGATGTCGATCTCCCAAACCAAATTGAGAACGTGGTCCTTACTTAAGATCTATTTATTAAGTAGTGGAATGCTTCCATCTCCAAGTTCAATAGTTGTATAATTTTAAGTAAATATGCTTGTAGCAGGTCTCCTCTTAGATCCTCTCCCTAGACCTCCAAAATATGACGTTTATGGGATTCCTCAAATTTTCTATATCATATTAATGGGAAATCAATGAGATTTTGAAAACGTAAATTGACATTGGTTTGGACCTGAATAAATTAACATTAGTGATGGGTAAATTTTTTTGCATTGGGATTTACTGCATTCTTAAAGAAAATTTCGAGTGTAACTGGTCATCTATGGCTCTCAATATGATCAGATCAGTTACTAATGGTTGTTGGAACATCAAATTGTCCCAAGAAAATATCTCTTCAAATGAAGGTAACAAAGAAAATGGTATATTCAGCAGCAAACCTTTTACCATAAAAGGCCCCTTGTAAATGTGCCTCTCCACATAACATGCTTAATCGTTTAGAAAAATCACACAAGGACCATTTGTAATATAGGAGCGATGCATCTTGTCCTCCACTACTAAAACTCATTAGAAGAGCTATAAAGTTGAAGTATAGAAAGTATCCTACCAAAAGTAGATTACTTCCCTCCATTTGAAAGGAAAGTAAATTTACCCACTTCTATGACAGATTCTAAGCTTGTTATCAAAGGTTTCATTTCGTTATCTCTCCTATAATGAGTTTGAAGGAAGTCTTCTAGGGAATATTTCAAAAATGGTCATTTTGGAGAATTTCTATGTCTCCAACAATAATCTAGTTGGTAAAATTCCAATAGATTTTGGAGGTTGTTCTAGCCTTTCAGTTTTGGTCTTGTCTGAGAATAAATTTTCAGGGACAATTCCGAGAAGAATTAGAATATGTGAGAAAATTATCGGCTTGGACTCGAAACAAAAAGAACTGAGTGGGGCCATTCCTTATGAACTTGCTGCAATTCCTACTTTATCCATGTTGGATCTATCTCAAAACCCTATGACAGTCATTATATCTCCTAAATTTGGAAATGCGATTACTCTCGAGATTTTCAATGTGTCATACAAAAATATCTCTGGTCCACTTCCAATTCAAGGGATATTTAGGTCTTCCAACCCATATGTATTTGTTGGTAACCCAACTCTCCATGGAGGTATTTTGGCTAATTGCCACTTTATTACATACAACCTGCTACCTCCTAATACAATAGATAAAAAGGGACCCAAGCCTTTGGGATTCATTCCCACATGTGGATGTATCAACCACATCCACAATGACAAAGGGACTCCTCACCACTCAAATGCAAGCACCCAAGAAATATGGGCATCCAACTTTTGTGCAATGGATACATTGTATGACATGGATTTTAAATCAAAGAAAGTGTGCCACATTCTTGACAATTCAAAAGAATGGCATCAAGCAATTTCCCAAGCTTGGAAATTAGAAGATGGAGGAATGGTCCATGTACAAGGCATTCACTGTAAAAAACTTAGAAAAAATTATTTGTACATAAGCATGTTAATTCTCAATCGCATGGCAAGTTTCCCTTTTCATGGTTTGTTGAATACAAGCATTGCAACAACTATAGAGCAGTAATGCTGCCCTACACATTTTTTCCATAAATGGTTTCAACGCAACTTAGTGATGCAGCTGAGAAGATGCAAATTCGTGACCAAGTTGAAATAAGGTTTTCATAGTCTCATTTGTGAAAGGATTTTACAGATATCAATTAATTTCTAATGATGTTGCTGATCTTTTTCATGGAGGAGTAAGTTCTGAGGAAGGAGTCACAAAGATAATTCTATGAAAATTCTAATACAGAGAAAGTAGTGTTGTGAGTTTTAGAATATTCTAGCTGGGACATGGAGAGGATGTGTTGTCGTCATGGAGTCATGTGTGTTAATGGGGCACAAAGATGAGAAATGTTACAGAAGAATATTATGTTTCCATGAACATGAGTTTCAAAAGTAACAAAGTAATTTTTCTATTTTCAGAAGTAACAGAAAAATGTTTTCATATTGTGATGAAATATGAAGTGTTGATCTCTCAACACAGAGGAGCAAGTTCCATCGGTAGCGCTGCCTACCTTTTCATTTTCACCTTCAAACCATTCTATGTGATGGGTGTTCCAGGGTCGTAGACAAATATCACTGGTAAGAAACAACATCAACTCCCCTTAGGGTGATGGACCTTCAACATTTTTCTGTGTTACAAAACTTGGAAGGTTTGACCTAGATTTGTTGGTCACATCCATCTTGACCAATAAAATGGTCCAAGATAATCCGGTCATGAGCCAAACTCACTACCCTGGAGTCTTAATTTCTGGAAGTGAGTTTGACTTATGAGTACTCAGTGATCAATTGTGTTTTAACTTTTTACCAATGAAATGATCGTATACTTGATATTTTTTTGTATTATCCTGATAGAAATAATGCTTACATTAAATTGGTTTGTTGGTTTCGATGGGATTGTTGGCGGTTATGATTTATTGATTCTGTTGGCAAGTCATCTTAATTTTGCAAAGGTTTCATCAAGTGGACAAGTTTGATATACGACTACTGGATCTTTAAAAAAATAGTGCATGTTTCTTATGTTTGTCACATCCTTCTCTTCTCTGATTGGGACTCTGGATTTTATATGGATTTTTCATCTCTGGTTGGTGATGGTCGTATTTATGGTTCAATTCTGCCTTGAATCCTAGTATTGAAGCAGTCTTGAGAAAAGTGAAATCAAGTTTGTTGAAGCTCTACATGTAGCAGCGGTGCAAATACAACATCCTAAATGTTGGCTTCCTGACTCCTTGTTGAGACAAATTAGTGGTGGCATTGGGAGTGGAGCTATTTGTTGTGAATGATGAAACCTTTATGGATCCGTTTATTGTACCTAGTGTTGTTGATTTTCTTAGGAATGAACGCCAAGTCACGTATAAGCATATGAATATTTTGCAGTATTGCTTGAATTAATTTTGGAATATTGCTCGTGCACTTTTAGTTGGATCGATATGTCAAATCTATCACTATGCATATCACATCTAGTAGCCGTGGCTAGCTTTGTGGACTTCTTTGCATGACATGAGTCTTATCTTGTGATTCGATCAATAAGGCATGGGTTTAGTAGTTTGAAAAGAATTTTGATTGCCAATGAATTAAAATAATGATGTTGAAAATATCAAGCATATCATTGGGGTTCACTAGATTCCAAAAGTTTTTGAACAAGGCGATGATCGAGTCACAGATTCTCTTCCTCCAGTCACAACAAATTAATCAAATTCCAATGCTTAGAAAATTTTTAAACCCTCCTTGATAGCCATTGAGGGAACTCACACACTTTTCACACCAGTTATAGGCTTCTTTCTTTCACTTGAGAATTCATAACAATTAAATTAAAATTAGACGCACCTCAATTGTATGTCATTGTCCATTCGGTGTACCTTTGCACCTCTTGGTGCAATTGCTAGTCATATCATTGTGATACCAAATTCAAATTTATTTATAGAAGTTGTGAATAAATATTTAAATATTGTTTCAATATATAGGTACTTATTAATATTTGAGGACTGTGCAGTAGTTTTTACCCTTAAGAATAAATTTTATTTATGAGATTATTGCTCAAAATAATAAGTATTAAGTGAAATTGAGATATAGTTAAGCTAGATTTATATGTCATTAGAGATACATTGTGTATTACACGCACCACATTAACATTGTAAATATAGAAATAATTTTATAAATCATGATTCAATTATCAAAAGAGTATTGGTATTGGTCTTACCTTTTATATACTCAACTTGTTAATAGTGTCCTCTATTAACATAACATAGTAGATTCCCTAACCATCAATAAAAAAAATCTACAAATTGGGAAAGAAAAATACCAAATCCAATACAAAAATAATTTGTATACATCCAAACTACTACACTCCAATCCTATATTTTTCATACTTTACCATTGTTGACACAATTCATCTATTACATCACTTGTGATGTGACTCGAGGGGAATGGGAAAAACCTAAACACCTTTAGAAGGACTCATAGTATTACAACAAAATTTTGAGATGTTTGACCATTTCAAAGCTTCACTTCAATTTAACATTTATATCTCAAGCCAAGTAGTTTCCTTATCTCTCTACGATTGATATATATCAAGATAGAATGGTTCTCTAAGCTGAACCTATTGACGAACATAACACTTTATGCTTCTCTTCTGACACCTTCTTATCTCAGTGGTTAGTGATTTAATGTGACTAGGCTCGGGATTTAATTCCCAAAGTTAAAATATAGCTATTTACAACAACTCTTTACAATTAAGTAAAATAAAATATAGATGATGGATTTGTACAAAAAAATGTAAGGGAGTTGACTGCAGAGGTATAATAAGAATAAAATAAGCTAGATAAATAATTACATTTAATGTTGTACATTAATAAAATCAAATTAAAGCGAAATATCAGTAAATACATGAGTCGCTTTGCATGCATATTCCTTAAAAATAGTACCCTATCAACCATAAGACTGATATAAGACTAATGTTGTACATTAATAAAATCAAATTAAAGCGAGATTTCAGTAAATACATGAGTCACTTTGCATGTATATTCCTTAAAAATAGTACCCTATCAACCTAAGACTGTAAATTTGCGTGTTTAAATTTAATATAGAAGTTAATAATATTTTTTTCAATACATAACAAAGATATTCATCTCAAAAAGAAAAAAATATATAATAAATTAATTGGAGAAAGCATGCTAAAAATTTCAGCTATCAAGAATACTAATTATATTAAGAAAATGAGAGTACAACTCGATGTTTCAATGATTTTCGCGAAAATCAAGACCAAAAAGTGCTTTAAATTGTGTTTGATGTAATAGAATCGATACAATAGACATTGTAATGTCAAACAGTAAAGCAAGCTATAGCGTTGGGAAGCATTGGTACTTTTTGATAAGACTCGTCAACAATATTTCTTATACCTTCTAATAATAATAATTACTAGCAATTGCACCGGGAGGTGCAAAGGAACGCTGAAAGGAAACCGCCCAATGATGTAAGGGAGGGAAAAAAGGTAGATGTTGAGTTAATTCTTCTCCAACTCCTCCTAGGGGAACAAAGGGAGAAGAATAAATGGCCTCCAGGGACTGAAATCAACCGAATTCACTATCATGCCATCTCTAGTAACATAGCAATGGAATGTAGGCTTTCGGGAGGGCGTATACTTGCTATTGCTTGGGGTTATGGTCAAAGAAGTTCGAGCATCAAAATATAATGAGAGGATATTGCCTTTTAATACAGTTTACAAGAGGAGGATTTCTATTAATATTCAAGCACTTTATAAAAAAGAGAGATAGCCTCTGTGCAGTATTCAAAGGATATTCAATTGTTTTTTATTATTATCGAATAAATTAAATGTTAAAAATAATTAAATAATGATTAAAGTTTGAATTTATATATTTATTTTATTTTTAATAATTACATGCTAGGATAAGAAAAGATTTCAAAACCAATAAAAAAAAAGAAAAAGAAAAGTAAAAATTAATTAAATAAATAAATAAATAGAAATAAAATAAAATAAAGATATAATTAAAAATAAAAATAAAATAGATGAAAATAAATAAATAAATAAAATCAAATAAAAATTAAATTCTTAATTACAAAAACAAGAATAAAATAAATAAATAAATAGAAATAAAATAAAATAAAGACTAATAAATAAATAAATAAACAAACAAATAAATAAAATGAAATAAAAATAAAATTACATAAATAACAAATGAATAATAGTAAAATTAAAAATCAATATTTTTATTAAAATAAATATAAATAGTTAAATTTTTTCCACCTCTTCTTCGCTGCCCAGGTAGCTTTTGCGACTGAGGATTAATCTCACCATAATAGCAAATATTAGCTCCACCACAATTTCTCTGAGAACGTTGCTGCAACGCACCGATGTGCTGAAAAGGGCAGAGGAGGAGCTGGACTTCATAGTTGGAAGGGAACGCGTTTTGGAGGAATCGGATCTCCCAAAGTTGAAGTATTTGGAGGCGATCGTGAAAGAGTCGAACCCCCGCGGCACGAAGGAGCAAACGACTTGACAGCAGCAATTTATAAATTTGACTGTGCATTGGACAGTTGACAGAAAATGGGGAATTACTTGCTCACTTATCCACATTAATAGATCATGTAACATTACTTGTACAGAAACGAACATTGAAAATAATAAAGCAGAAAAAATCAGAAGGATGTTTACAGGCCTGCCTATGTATGGGCATATAGGCAGGCAATAATAATAAAGCATAAACCTGGATTTGATTACCCCGTAGGCAAAGTATCAACGTAGCTTATGACCATCTTGAGTAAGCTACTCTTGGCATCCGATTGAAGACCCGCCCGCATCTCATCCGCCATTGCATCCACCACGTCTCTGAGTCTGGAGATCGGGGTCGAACACTGCCTTTCCACTTCCTTCACAATGCCCTCTGCTCGCTCCCAGTGCGTTGTCTCGGAGCTTAAACACACATCCCCAAAATCTCCCTTCTCATTCCTCGTATAACACATCAATGGACAGCCGCGACGAGAAGATGAAAAAGCAGCAGAGGCTGTGAGAATTGATGCCTGGGCAAACTTTGAATCCTGAAAAAACATCCTGTAGCTTCCATGGTTATATGCAGTAGAAGAAGATCTTTGAGACAAAAAAGGGCTTTTCTGGAAATTTTTGTCTGATCAAACATGAGTTGGGTTCAAACCGGCGCAGGAGAGCGCCATGGTAGTTGGTTGGGATAATGGGGAATACAGGGGAAGGAAATAGACAACATGGTAATGTTTACAGGCCTGCCTATGTATGGGCATATAGGAAGGCAATAATAATAAAGCATAAACCTGGATTTGATTACCCCGTAGGCAAAGTATCAACGTAGCTTATGACCATCTTGAGTAGGTTACTCTTGGCATCCGATTGAAGACCCGCACGCATCTCGTCCGCCATTGCATCCACCACGTCTCTGAGTCTGGAGATCGGGGTCGAACACTGCCTTTCCACTTCCTTCACAATGCCCTCTGCTCGCTCCCAGTGCGTTGTCTCGGAGCTTAAACACACATCCCCAAAATCTCCCTTCTCATTCCTCGTATAACACATCAATGGACAGCCGCGACGAGAAGATGAAAAAGAAGCAGAGGCTTTGAGAAGTGATGCCTGGGCAAACTTTGAATCCTGAAAAAACATCCTGTAGCTTCCATGGTTATATGCAGTAGAAGAAGATCTTAGAGACAAAAAAGGGCGCTTCATAGTTGGAAGGGAACGCGTTTTGGAGGAATCGGAAAGAAAGAAAGAAAGAAAGAATTTTTAATGTCCACGAGGCTAAATATAGCCTATGGGACAGATTTCTTCTCTATCTGACTCTTGTATTCGGCCCTTTTCCTGTGAAAGCATTATTGTGGTGTTTTGCATTTTTCCTCAGGTGATAGACCTTCACACCAGAGGGCCTCACTTAAAGTACTCCAGCCAGTCAGAGAAACAGTTGTACAACCATTATTAACTCTGGGAATCGTGGAACAAGAGATATCTTCATATGCCAAACTGAGAAATTTTGTTCAAGCTTCTGCACATGGTTGTACAAAAGTTTATAAGCAAAAGAATGATTTTGCAAAAACAGTTGATTTATCAAGATTCAAAACTCCATGGATATGATCAACCTACACATGAATTGGAGCATGTTCTCGATAGAGAAGACTTACTTAGCATTCCTAAAAAGGTATAGCATATTGTTCACACAGCAATCATGGTGTGTAACAGCACTCATAAGGCAATGAAAAAGGTGACTTTTGAGGCTGTTAGGACTGAAAAAAGTTAATGAAACGACCAACAGCAACCAAATGAGAAGGTGCCACACTTGAGTTGTGTTTACTGCACCTAAAGCACTACTATGATGAAGATGAATAACAAGAGATGGGAACACCCTTCGCAAGGTTGTTTTGGGCATATTACCAGCATATATTCAACAGTGTTTAACAGCAGGTACACATAAAGTACACTTCGGGATCTGTGCCTTTCTGTGGAGCAAACAGAGTAGGAAGTCCAATGTTGCTGACATCGGCATCGCCCACAGAAAGAGTTGTACAATAGTAACAACTTTGAGAAGCATGGAATAAGAGATATCTTTGGATGCTAAACTTGAAAATTATGTTCAAGCTTCTAGGTGTGATTGTACAAAACTTTATAAGCAGGGGAATGTTGTTGGAAATGCAGTTGATCTATCAAAACTCCGTGGATATGATGAATTTATACATGAACTGGAACATCTTTTCAACAGGGAAGACATACCGAAAACTCTGGAAGAAGGATGGCATATTGTTCACACAGAAATGGTGTTTAACACTTATCAACAGTGAAAAGGGTGCCTTTTGAGGGCTGTTAGGAGGACAACCAAAGGGAAATGAAACCAGCAGCAGTTACCAGATGAGAAGATGCAACACTTGAGCTGAGTTTAATGCACTTAAAGCATTGTTCTAATGAAGATGAATGACAATAAATGGGGATACCCTTACCAAAGTTGTTTTGGTCACATTACCAGCGAGTATTCAGGTGTTGAAAGACATGTACAAGCTTAAAACTTCAGTATGTGCGCCTTTCTGTGCAGCAAATGGAGCTGAAACTCATCTTTAAAGAAGAGACTAACCTATCATTAACGGTTGGCCCGACCTGTTATGGTCATCATATTAGGGCTTCATTTGGGTTGACCCTTGCGCATTTATTTTAAACGAATATAATTGCATTTCTCATCCGTAGGTTGCAGGCAACATTAGGGGCACCCCGTTTGGTGTTGGCAAGAACGAACCCAGAGTGAGAGGAGCTTAGGAGATGACAGATTCTCTGCTCCTAAAACTGCACCCGAGCCCCTTTTCTGGTGTAAACACCGCAAAATCTAGGAGGAGAATGTAGGTGTTTAATAAGCACGCCATTCGATCGTTAAACTTTACCAGCTCAACAAATAAAATTAAAAAGGGCAACGGATCTATGAAATCTTACGAAGTGCAGAAACAACCGTGGACGGGGATTCCATTCTAATCCTTTGTTGTTGACTGGCTATGGCAAAAACAGGCCTATCACAGCTAGAATCCGGAGTCGTGCATCTTCTACTACTCGGCATTAAGAGCAGTGTAAATATATTCGAGCTGATCTAATATTGCTCTAGAATTGATCTTCTCCCCCGTGAGACGAAGTATCCTCGACACCATTTTCAATAACAGCAATATCTTCTATACAATAACTAAACAAAATAAAAGCAAACCCTCGCGTACAAATAACCAATCCATTAAAACTAAGTTATTCGCGTACAGATAACCAATCCATTAATACTGGGGAAAGATAATCAAACCTCTCAAATCAATGGAAAGCACAGAGGGCGCTCCGTTATCATTGGTTCTGATGTTGATAACCATTATGGGCCTTAATTTTCATTAATTGATCTATATTTTTATTAAATGGTTTTATTATTAAAATAAATTATTTGGATATATACACAAACTTTTAAGCATGATAGTTTGGTTGCACTAATTAAATGCTTTATTTGATAATCTCCTTCTATGGAAACAAGACTAGCTCAATTTTTGTGTTGTAAGAATGATAAACAGCTTTGGCCACGACAATTTTGATGATATTAAACAACCATTACTGTGTAAAACAAAATTGAAGAATACTTCTTGGGTTGTACTTACTATTTAGCAAGCAAAGATACAGAATCACATTCAAGGATGAAAACACCTCTAACGAAGCTAGCTTTATACATTAACTTTTATATTATAACATGCAAACATTGCAAACAATTATTGTTTGGAGACACTAATAATAATCTTGGGGTGGCAAGAGCAAGGGGAGTCATCTTCTACTCTGGAGGAAATCAAGAAATTACATATGCTTGGGGGATTGTAATCTCCATGAACAATGAAGTGTTGGATCTGGCCCTCATGAAAGGCCTCCTACTTCTTCAACACAAGGGGCTAGAATGGTGATAGTGAAGGGTCAACTATGATTCAATGATCACTGTGAGAATAGTACAGTGCAAGTCTCTCCCTAGGCAATGAATCTTAGCCCACTTAGTGAAAAGAACTCTTCAAGAAGTGCATACTTCAGTAAGATTGAATTCTTCAATGCTTTAAGGCATCATAACTCACATTCAAATTGATCAGCAAACTAGGCATTGGGTTAAGCTATTGTCATATAAACGGTGTTTTCAACTCCCGCCATAGTGCACCTTTAGAAATGGTGGGGAACCCCTTAGTCATCCCCTTGGTATTTCAATATTGAAACAGCAAGTATTTATGCCATAGTGGCATAGCATTACTATCCCCCATTCACACTTGGGCTAAGTATTATGAAGTGCCCAAAGGTCCGGTGAACAATGTGGCTCATATTATGGGTACAGGCGTCCACCGTAGGCATGCTTGAGTGTATGGTGTCTCACTATTTCATCATTGATTTCTATATAGCTTCAGCATCAACTGACTCTGGGTGAAAGAGGGAGCTCTCCTCCTTTGGCTCTGAGCTTGCATCTCCAATTCCCCATTGCTTTGTTTGCCTCAGTTTCAACCCAATTCTCTCAGCAATTCTGTGCATGATCGTACACTATCATTGTAGAAATGGGTGTTGTGTCCTTTGTGAGGTAGGAGAATTCAATAAGGGATTAAGTGGTGTTAAGGAGGTGAGTGAAGCCCAATGCAGTGTAGTTAACGCCAGGCTCCAATGAGAAAGGTGGAAGTCAGAGTTTCAGCAAAAAACATCGCAAAATAATGCAGCTCGAGGTAGTTGTGACATTGGTAAATTAAGACATGTAGGAGTCCAGCACGGTGAGAACTTGGAGGTTTCAATCCAACTCAAGTCATTAAAGCAGCTCATGAAGCGAAGTGTGGCCCGCCTGGATTTTCCTAAAAGTGTCGTTAAGTTTCCCTCTCTTTCAGATTCATCCCCCTCAGCAAAGCCATCCAGTGTTGAGGATCCTCTGCAAACTCCTTATCTAGAACAAGAGAAAGGCAACACTTTTCAAAGCTTCAGATTCTAGAGAGCAAAATTGCAAGGTCCCAGAAGCAAAAGAAACAAGGAAGCACCAGTTAGCAGAAGCCCATAAGCGGCTTGATATCTAGTGTTTTCTTTCCTTGTTATCTTATGTTTTTTTCATGTAGTCTGTTTGCTTCAGCAGTGTGTACGGCAGTATACCTGCCAAGATAGAATAGGGCTTATTAGGATAGAATGCTCTTCAGGGAAGAAATTCCTTCAGTTTTATCTTTTGGAGGGTTAGGCCTAAACTCTGTAAGTGTTTCCTAGCTGCTTGGTTTTACCACAGCCCTCTTTTGTAATATAGTCCTGCCCATTACTGTTTAAAAGAAAAAGACACTAATAATAATCCGGTTCAATGTTCTTGCAGAATGCCCACATCCATAATCCTTGAAAGACTAAATAAAGGAGAAGACGAACATACCAGTTTTATGGCCACTTCCTCGTTTGTCTGAATATTTACTCCTGAGAATAACCCACATTAAATCATCAATAAAATATTTCAGGCATCAAAGAAAAAGCATGCACAAATGCTTATAAGCCAAAACTTATCTCCAACAACAACAAAAACCCTTGTTATCACAGACTAATAGAAGCATACCATTTGACTCAGCAATATGTAGACCAAGAATAGGCTAGGCTGTTAAAACTTAACAGCCATCATAAAAGCTTTTGGCCATGATTAAACACAAGCTAGCCAATACATTCACCATTTCCTAGACTCTAAGGCTCACGTGTCATAACAGCACAAGCTGCTGATGTTATATTATTCAAATACAAATTTTTCTGATCGAAATTTTAAGTTTTGATTGTCAACAAATGAGCTCGCTGATAGAGATCACCATTAAAACCCAAATCTAAATTATGACATCCTTATATTGCCACCAAAAAAACAAAAACAATTTAACAATGATACAATCTCCAGTGACCTGTTTATAAATACATTTACAAGGGCAGGTGGTATAGGACAGTGATGTTGGGTACAGAATTTCAGGCAAATTTTTCATTGTAAATAGAAATCCTCTAAAATACTTGCCAAGATCATCAACGGTCCATGTGTACCTTATCATGGTCCTTGGAAGCCTGCGCGTATGCAATAAGAATATTTTTGCATGAACATTTGATTGTGACACATATTACTCTGATTATAAAGACCAATAAAACTTATGGGTAATATTGACAGCTAAGATCCCCTGTATTCTATGGTTTCTCAGCCAAAATAGAGCACCGTGTAAATAACATATTGATGGCACCTTTTATCTCCCATATAAAACCTTATCATACTGTTTCCAATGACCTGTTGAAAGTTTCTTTGCAAGGACAGATGGTATAGGATGAGATAGGGAAGAAAGTTTCAGGCAATTTTTTCACGGCAAATAAATGAACTTTCTCTAAAAAATATGCCAAACTCGTGAACAGTCGAAATTTCTCTAAAATACATGCCAAACTCGTGAACAGTTCATGCTGTACCTTATCATGTTCCTTGAAAGCCTACATGCGTGCAACAAAAGAATGTTATCTGAACATTTGGCTGTGATGAATATTGCCCTGATTATAAAGATAAATAAAATGTCAATGGGAGATATTGACAGTTGATTGTCATGAACTATACAGCTTCTCAACCAAAATTTGACGCCGTATAAATAATAAATCAATGGTACTTCTGATCTCCCGCACAAAACTTTGGCATACTTTGTAAGAATCGGATTCTCAAACTAGGGTGTTCAAACTAAAAATAAATCATCGCTTTTGAATATGGGTTGGCAGATCCTTTTCCTTTGTATAAAATCAGATTTATTGTGTAGAAAATGGCAATTTAAGGTTTTGTTTCTGCTGGGACTTAACTTTTTATGCCTTATCACCTGCAGTTCCCTGTCTGGTTCCATGTTTGTAGCTAATTGAAATGAGCACAAGATGGTGTTCCAAACTGCACCATGTATTCATTCACTGGGATAAGAAGTAAATCCCCTGGAAGTGGATCCTAAAAGATTTCCCACGCCTTTTTCAATTTTTTGGAATCTTTCTTCGTATGTAGTCAGGATTGACTTGCCTCAAAGTTTTAAGAGGAAAATAAGAAAAGCGAAACATGTTTTACGCAGATATTGCAACATTCCAGCCCCTGTTAATGTGGATTTCACTAGTAATGAAGCTCGAGATTTCAATGGCGACGCCAAGGATTGGTCAATTTGATTAAAGAAATGTGCATTCATTTATATGAGCCCTATTACATATATTTCTCAGCACCCACCTATACTGATAAATAAATCGCAAGAATGGCCCATGCATAAGATGGATTCAGCCAAAAGAAATTGCAAGGGTTCTTCGATTTCTCATAGCTTCATAAGCACCGACCCAGATAAATACATCTAACCATCTACAGTGATTAATACATTACAAGGATTGATTTAACAGAGCTGCAGAGGCAGAGATAAATGTATCCTAGAAACCTATATCTATTGATATATCGCCACGAATGACCGATTAATCGGAATTTTGGACGCACCCACAAAGACAAAATTACCCATCCACTATCAACTATGAAATCTATGAAATCTTATGAAGTGCAGAAACAAACCGTGGACGGGGATTCCATTCTAATCCTTTGTTGTTGACTGGCTATGGCAAAAACAGGTCTATCACAGCGAGAATCCGGAGTCGTGCATCTTCTACTACTCAGCATTAAGAGCAGTGTAAATATATTCGAGCTGATCTAATATTGCTCTAGAATTGATCTTCTCCCCCGTGAGACGAAGTATCCTCGACACCATTTTCACTAACAGCAATATCTTCTATACAATAACTAAACAAAATAAAAACAAACCCTCGCGTACAAATAACCAATCCATTAAAACTAAGTTATTCGCGTACAGATAACCAATCCATTAATACTGGGGAAAGATAATCAAACCTCTCAAATCAATGGAAAGCACAGAGGGCGCTCCGTTATCATTGGCAACAGCCCGGATCTCAGCAGGTCCTCTGATGCGCTTAACAGCCTCTGTTTTAATGGCCCTAGATAGCTGGATAGTAGAGTGCGGAAAAGAAAAGGATTGAATACGAGCTCCTCGGGAGGAAGCAAATGAGATCATGGGTGCCAGATTACAGACTCCTGAGCGAGCGGTAATGGGGACCGAAGTAGACTGAGAGGAGCAAACTGCGGCCCTAGCTAACTGAAGCCCAGAGGCAGTTGCAGCAGCCATCAATGAGCCCAGGATGAGGACCCCGCACGCAAACGACAGCCGCGAAGGTCAAACGACTTGACAGCAGCACGGCGCAGGGAGGTCGAACAGTGAGCGGCCACTTGTCAAATTTTTATTGGCGGTAAGAACGATGAGACCCCGCTCTCATTGGCTGAGCGAAAAATCGCATTTGCAAAGCCCATAAAGGGAACGCTTTCAGCGTAAATATAAAAAATAATAGCAATCTAAAGAAAAAGATCAGAAATTAGAGGAGGTCACTTTACTCGTCACTTTTCAAAAGATTTCTACTATCAGGTTAGCTGAGCTCACTTTACTCTGTGTCGCCCCTGAAAGGATTTCTACCGTCACCCAACCAGGTAAGCTTTAGTACTTTTTAAATAATAAATTGGAGGAAAATTAAGAACTTTCAAAACTTATGCATATTTCTCCGTATTACCTCGTAAGACGTTCTTATTTGAAAACAACTTCTCTAGCTGCCACTGTGTCCATGTCTTAGCCATTGAATCAAATGTTAGACGATTGAAATGTTTTAGGCCATTAGATCCACAAGTAAATAGTTTTAGATATGTTTTTTGTAATGCTATTTTTTTTTAATAAGTATTTTTGTGTCACCATGCTCTCCAACAAAATATGATAGAAATGTTGTAATGTCATATTTAACATTTTGACTATGTCAAATTACACAAAATTAAAAACAAAAGTAAAGTAAATAAAGAGATTGACATAATGTAATCAACATTTTAACAAGGTTAAAATACAATAAAAATTAAAAATACTAAAATAAAATAATAATAAACTATAAAAACAGCCCATGGTATTTACCTATGGTATTCATGCCGAATGTAGGGACCATGGTAATTAATGTGATTCTTTGTACTATTTTTATTTAAAATAGTAATTGGTATTTCTATTTTTTAAAATGAATATTGTTAAATGTGTTGTAACATTTTTATTTCAAATAGTAATTTGTATTTGTATTTTTTTAAATGAATATTGTTAAATGTGTAATTGTGTAAAATGAATTAAATTGATATTCTAAATTTTAAGATATTTATCTCAAAAATTCGAAGTATGGTGAGTTTTCTTTGGTTAAGCTTTACTCTAGATGTGCAAAGAATGAATCTATCTCAAGTCCCAAACAAGATTCTTCTTTTTCTTCTTATTCTAGCTTGCACCTTGACACTCCTCCTCTCCTCCTCCTTGCACAAATTTAAACTATGAGGCACAAGGTATTTGTTTCATATATGAACATTTAGATATGATAAGAAAGATGTGATACTTTATTGTAATTTTCTCTACAAATGTTATGGAAAGTGTGCCCTAAATGATGACAATTTCATGGTTAATGTAGTATAAGCTACATGCAAATTTATAGTCTTGTATACAATATCAAGAAAGCTATGCCCAATATCCAACACCGTAGAGTAAGACATGTTCACCAATTTAACATTTGCTTCATAAACTCTCTCAGTGCTAGAGTTGTTTTCTCCATAAACTTGTTTTTACTGCTCTTGAACTGATGAATTGATGAAAGCCATCGTTGTTGCATATAGGATAATTTAGCTCTGATAAGAAAAGTGCGATACCGTGTTATAATTTTCTCTACAAATGTGTTGGAGTTGTTTTCTCAATAAACATGTTTTTTATGCTTTTAACCTACGAAATATGTCGTTGTTTCATATAGGAGCATTTAGCTCTGATAAGAAAAGTGTGATATTGTGTTATAATTTTCTCTACAAATGAGTTGGAGTTTTTTTCGCAATAAACTTGTTTTTACTGCTCTTAAAGTGATGAAAGCCAACATTGCAGACACAGGAGAGACTTCACTTGTTTTATTTTTTAGAATATGTAATTCCTACTTGTCTTCAGTTGTGACTATCTATGTATAGAGTTTGTTCCTATTCCATAGGTTAGCTAAAACTAAGTTCCTAGTTTGGTGTGAGGTTGAGATATTCTCTCAACCAACTTATTGTGCGTCTAAGATAGCTTCTCTATCTTGAAACAATTCCTCATTTATATATGTAACTCTATTTGATTAATAGAATATAGTTTTCATATTGAAGTTTTATCTTGGTATCAGAGCCCATAAGGGCCTGAACCTCGGCCCCTCTTGGGCTGAGGGAAATAAGAGAATATATTTCATTTGTTTTTTCCATTGGTTTGGGCGGACTGGTGCAGTGAGTGTGACTGCACCTTTTGATTAGCAAGAGCGTAGTGTTCATGGAGATACCTTGATCTGTGGAGCCAAGAGCATGGATCTACTCATAGTTCTACCCAAAACCACCGCTTCGTTGTCTTCTCTGCCCTCGACCGACTTCATTAGATCTCAAGTCCAATTCAATCTCCTTGGATCTGCATATTGACAGTTGAGAGGGTTGATCGATTCTCCCATTTTGAGATCAGACAGAGGCACACGACACACAATACAAACAGCTTCATATTTCTTGTCGTCCAATTTGCAGATGATGGGTTCATCCTCATTGTCTGCGCCACAAGGCCAACGCCATACAATCCCTTCAGTCACAGGGCTTTTGATTGTAGTGGAAGCTTGGTGTGTTGGTCAGTTGCACAGCAGAAGAGTGAGAAGCGACCGTGTGCCATGAGAGTGCCGGTTGGTTGCGATCGCTGGTTTTCACTGTTAGAGGAGGAGGCGAGCCATGCTTGGAGCACGGCGTGATGCCGATCTAAGGTAGACAACGACGGGAAATGGTTGGAAGCCCATAATAAGTTTCCCCGGAAGTGTTATGCAAACGTTATGGTCCAGAGGCATTGAACGTGACTCAGAACTATTGATACAGTCAAAGATGCTGCGTGGGCTTACGATGTCGCGATCTGGGGGATTTTCAGGCAAGAAAGCGAAGCCCAATTTCAGTGACGTTTATCGCTCTGTCGACACTGATCTCAACGCTGAGTGAGGAAGCCTGGTATCAAATTTTGTTAGTGACTGAAAAAAAAAACAAAGAAAAAAAAAACTTTTTGATCTGGTTCCCTTTACCCATGTAAGGATCTCAATAAAAATCTTTGAGATTGGTAAGTCTCAAATGGGCTGCATTTACAAGGGGCCATTCTGGTTCACCCTGCCTTTGCCATCAAAGAACGAACTGGCTACAAATTGGGGCCAGAGGCAGACAAGGACCATATCATTTCTAGTAAGTTGAATGATGCAATATGGAGCATCTCTCTCCCCGTAGGGGCAGAAAAGGACCATTATTTTGCCAACCCAGTTGGACCCCTTTCTCCTGATTTGTCGACTATGGTGTACATTGGACCCCTTTCTCCTGATTTGTCGACTCTGGTGTACATTGGACCCCTTTCTCCTGATTTGTCGACTCTGGTGTACAGACGAATTCTTGTATTTGCTGTAGAGAAAGATCTTCTGAGAGATCGGGGTAAATAACATTTTTATGATGAAAGTATTTTGGAATCAAAACAATATACATATTGAGATTAGCCATCTCAATATGAAGTTATTTTGTTAGAATTGGCTACTCTAACAAATGACAGGTGAAACGTGAAGTTCCAAGTTTCAATTGACAAAGAAGAAGATGCCCAAGATGTGAGCAACGAAAAGAGGAGGTAATGAAGCAGCAACAATTATTATGATGGACATCAATTGAGTTTTTGTGAGTTTCTTGGAATAAACTCAATAGCATGTTGTATAATGAGTCACAGAGTTGAATGGTAAGCAAGTCTAGGATGGTTTTGCAATGGTCATTGTATGTACCTGATAACTCCAAGAGTTGGAGTATGTAAGCCTTGTAAAGGCATGTGTATCCCTGTAAAAGCTAGTGGTAATCTT
Source organism: Pinus albicaulis (assembly GCA_034641835.2). Lineage (NCBI taxonomy): Eukaryota > Viridiplantae > Streptophyta > Pinopsida > Pinales > Pinaceae > Pinus > Pinus albicaulis. The sequence goes on from JAXQQM020071428.1 coordinate 64,785, forward strand.
AAAACCACTTTGTAACTACAGGTTCATGGTCAGCCAGAAACCATTTTGCAGTGTCGGTTTGTGGTAAGCCAAAAACCACGTGTAACAGTGAAGTGGATTGGAAACAGGTTTGTGCCAGTATTCACCCACTGATGAAGAGATCTGGTGCAAGGTCACCGATGAAGAGATCCGGTGCAAGGTCATTAATGAAGAAATCCCGTGAAAGGTCGCTGATGAAGGGATCCGGTAAAATTTTGCCAAAGAGATCTAAGACAGATCTACTGCCGGTGAGAGTTCACCGATGAAGTAAGAGCATGGTTATGGGTCATCCGATAAAACCCACGTTAGAGGGGGATCTGTAGATACATGTACATGTATGCAGTGATAATGGTTGACAGAAAATGTATGTGAAGGAAATCCTACAAGACTAACGGTTGCAGCGGTTGGTACCCATGCATTCTGGTGGATGGTTGCTCCTTTATATGGACATCCACATATCATTTTCTTAATGTTTGACCACAACTAGACTTTGCAAATGGATACTGAGACAAGTAGTCATTAAGGGGGAGTGTTGGAATATATAATTCCTACTTGTCTTCAGTTGTGAATATCTATGTATAGAGTCTATTCCTATTCCATAGGTTAGCTAAAACTAAGTTCCTAGTTTGGTGTGAGGTTGAGATATTCTCTCACCCAACTTACTGTGTGTCCAATATATCTTCTCTATCTTGAGACAATTCCTCATGTATATATGTAACTCTATTTGATTAATAGAATATAGTTTGCATATTGAAGTTTTATCTTTATTTTCACTTATTGCAAGCTAAAATTTACTACTAGACAAGTTGTGCATCAAATTATTATGTAACAATTGTGCGAAGAAGTTTTGAAATTATTGCTCTTCAGCTATATCTTATCATTTTAGTATGTTTTCAATCAGGAAGATGCTTTAGAGTTTAAAAAATGTATCTTTCTAGTTGATAAATCTTATCATCAATATCTTTGAAGCCTCCATGACATGCTTCCATGGAAGAAAAAGTTCCCTTTGATTCCTTCCCAATGTCTCCTTCTCTGCAACATCTTATTTCTTTTAGGCTACTCTTTCATATGATATTGCCTTACGACGTTTCTTTTGCAACATGTGGTGTAATTACTAGTTATAATCTTCTATTATTCTATTCCTTGCTAGGTAAATTTAATTTAATTTAATTATAACTCCCTTAGGTGATTGGACCGAAAAAACTATTTGTGTTACTATAATGTTTTTTCTTTTTATTGAGAGAAGGAATTTAGGAGAGATTTTTTTATAAATTAATTTGGTTTAATAAAGTAGGTAAAATCCATGACCTTACTCATGAAGTATCCACATTAACCTTGTAAATTCATAATAAATATATAAAATATGACATTATGGTTAACACCAGTACCATAATAATCATGTGTATAAAGTTCACAACCAACCATAAACATGTATATAATCAAAGCATATAAAATTAACTTGTGCCTCAATTATGAAATCATCATCAAAACATGTACTATGAACATGATAACGTGTTGTACCAAAATATACCAATATCAATATCTAAAATACTACAAGTAAAATAAGATAAAAACCAAGTCAACAACATAGAAAAACTCAAAATAACTCAGATCTCTACTTGGACCATCCCAATAGGAATGCATTTTTTCTTCCATTTTTCTTTCTCCTTGTGTCTTTGGATGCATAGTCTCTGGATGCATATCAATGAAAGAAATCTCCTTCTTTTCCCATCCTTCAATTTCAGAGTGTTAGAATGAGTAAGAGGAATTTACCCCATAAGGGAGTGTACAAGAATAACATGTGTATGATGTTTTCCTACTTCCAATTGTGTACGAGAGTTAAGAGGTTGTTATTCGTGAAGCGCCATAGAATGATATAGAGAGGAGGGTATCTCAGGGGAGTGATAACATGATGCATAGAGTAATGAGATAATGTGCACCAAATAGAAAATTCTATGGAAATATTGACAGGTTGGCTTCCCATCCATCATTCTAAATTGGCTGCTACTAAGGATCTTGAGGTTAAGGAAGTTATACTATGCTTGGGTGAGGCGACAACATGTCTTAAAATGCATGCGGTGTAGGAGGACATGAGCTCCAAGGTACTAATGATGAGTCTATGTTAAATTCCTTTGAATCTACATCAAAATGAATAGAAAACCTGATATTATTATTTATTCTTTCACTCCATGTCATATTAGCTCTCTTTTTTTCCCCTTCCCATTTTCCCTTGATTCTCTGCCGAAAAAACTCATGTTGACTGTAATGAAATTTTTTTTATTTTTTATTTATTTATTTTATTTTTTATTTTTATTTTTCAGTAGAATGTATAATGTAGAATTTGTTCTTATTGTTTTCAATTCCGTTATCATTTCCCTATCTCATAAGAAACATTGACAACAAAGAAATATTTAGCTTTATTATTGCTTTGTTCAATCATAGTAAGAATGCAAAAAAGAGTAGTGTTACGTACTGATTTACTTTTCTATTTTCATACATATACATTCATGTATATATATACTCATAAATAAACAGTACTCCATCATTGCTATGAACAACCATATAATCCAGTGATATCTTGTTAATAATTGCACAGTAGTACGTCTTGCATATACATACATATATAAATAAATTCATAATAAGACAGTACCCCACACATCTACAATACTGTGTACATCGTTCTAATCCAGTAATGTCTTGTTAAAAAATTGCACAGTAGTACTTATTTGAGACTGAATAGGTTCAATCTGAGGTCCTCCCAACCATTCAAGGGAGGCTATTACGTCCTCCACTTGCCCCCCAGCTCCAGAATCTAGACAGTGTCATGGGTTAGCAGTGGATTCTTCTACTGTGATCTCTGGATGGCCAATCCAGTCACACTCAGATATTCTGGCTTTACAAGGGCTGATGAAAGCTATTTTCAACTGGTCCCAACTAGCTCTAGAAAATGCTCCCCCTTTACCAATTTCACAGAACCCCTACTTCTTCAATGTTAAGCTTATCGGTTTGGATGTTTTTCGAATTTTTCCTCCGACATTACTCTATATATGAAAATATTTCCTTTTATGCTACAACTAGTTAATATTTTTGAATTCATCTCACGGAAATATGTAATCTTGCTAAATTTCTTCATGTTTCAACCGTCTTAAGGGTTTACAGTTCCTTGCTTACTTTTATTTGTTCGACATACGAAAGTACTTAAACTCGTAACTTCGTTTTATATGTTTATGAGTTCTCCCCTGCAATGGTGCCCGGACCACCATGGGTTAAGTCGGTGTTAATCTGGGGACTGGCTGCGGTCGATGTACCTAGGTTCAGGGTTACTTCCAGAACCAAGGTCGACAGACTGTCGTGACCAGGTTTTCCCTACCCTGATACTGTCCTAGAACAATCTCCCAATAATGAATTTATTCTACTTTTCGAATCCTGTTCTCTCCAAAGAATAGTCTAACACTGTTATTGAAGGTATTTGTTTTTTTGTCTATATTTACAGAGATTCCAAAAGCGTTCTTTCATTGCTTGTTAAATCAACTCTAGTTAAAAAAAAAAACATATAAATATAGTTGTACAACATTTCAGTAGAATGTATAATGTAGAAGCTGTTCTTATAGTTTTCAATTCCGTTATCATTTCCCTGTCTCATAAGAAACATTGACAAAAGAGAAAGATTTAGCTTTATTATTGCTTTGTTCAATCATAGTACGATTGCAGAAAAGAGTAGCGTTACGTACTAATTTACTTTTCTATTTTCCTACATATACATTCATGTATATATATACTCATAAATAAACAGTACTCCATCATTGCTGTGAACAACCATCTAATCGAGTGATATCTTGTTAATAATTTCACAGTAGCACTTCCTGCATATACATACATATATAAATAAAATTCATAATAAGATAGTCCCCACACATCTACAATACTGTGTACATCCTTCTAATCCAGTAATGTCTTGTTAAAAAATTTCGCAGTAGTACTTCCTGCATATACATACATATATAAATAAAATTCATAATAAGACAGTACCCCACACATCTACAATACTGTGTACAGCCTTCTAATCCAGTAATGTCTTGTTAAAAAATTGCACAGTAGTACTTATCTGAGACTAAATATGTTCAAGATGAGGTCCTCCCAACCATTCAAGGGAGGCTATTACGTCCTCCACTTGCCCCCTTGCTCCAGAATCTGAACAGTGTCACGGGTTAGTAATGGATTCTTCTGCTGTGACCTCTGGGTGGCCAATATAGTCACACTTAGATATTCTGGCTTTACAAGGGCTGCTGAAAGCTTTTTTCAACTGGTCCCAACCAGCTCTAGAAAGTGCTCCCCCTTTACCAATTTCACAGAACCGCTACTTCTTCACTGTTAAGCTTATCGGTTTGGATGTTTTTCGAATTTTTCCTCCGACATTACTCTATATATGAAAAAATTTCCTTTTATGCTACAACTGGTTAATATTCTTGAATTTATCTCACGGAAATATGTAATATTGCTAAATTTCTTCATGTTTCAACCATCTTAAGGGTTTATAGTTCCTTTCTTACATTTATTTGTTCGAAATACGTAAGTACTTAAACCCGTACCTTCGTTTTATATGTTTATGAGTTCGCCTCTGCAACGGTGCCCGAACCACCATGGGTTAAGTCCGTGTTAATTTGGGGACTAGCCGCGGTCGATGTACCTAGGTAACAGGTTCAGGGTTACTTCTAGAACCAAGGTCGACAGATTGTCATGACCAGGTTTTCCCTACCCTGATACTGTCCTGGAAAAATCTCCCAATAATGAATTTATTCTACTTTTTGAACCCTATTCTCTCCAAAGAACAGTCTAACACTGTCATGGAAGGTATTTTTTTTTTTTTCTATATTTACAGAGATTCCAAAAGCGTTCTTTCATTGCTTGTTAAATAAACTCTAGTTAAAAAAAAAACATATAAATATAGTTGTACAACATTTCAGTAGAATGTATAATGTAGAAGCTGTTCTTATAGTTTTCAATTCCGTTATCATTTCCCTATCTCATAAGAACCATTGACAATAGAGAAATATTTAGCTTTGTTATTTCTTTGTTCAATCATAGTACGATTTTAGAAAAGAGTAGCGTTACGTACTGATTTACTTTTATATTTTCCTACATATACATTCATGTATATATGTACTCATAAATAAACAATACTCCATCATTACTGTGAACAACGATCTAATCCAGTGATATCTTGTTAATAATTGCACAGTAGTACTTCCTACATATACATACATATATAAATAAATTCATAATAAGACAGTACCCCACATATCTACAATACTGTGTACAACCTTCTAATCCAGTAATCTCTTGTTAAAAAATTGCACAGTAGTACTTATCTGAGACTAAATAGGTTCAAGCTCAGGTCCTCCCAACCATTAAAGGGAGGCTATTACGTCCTCCACTTGTCCCCTAGCTCCAGAATCTGGACAGTGTCACGGGTTAACAGTGGATTCTTTTGCTGTGACCTCTGGATGGCCAATCCAATCACACTCAGATATTCTGGCTTTACAAGGGCTGCTGAAAGCTATTTTCAACTGGTCACAACCAGCTTTAGAAAATACTCCCCCTTTACCAATTTCACAGAACCCCTACTCCTCTCCTAGGATTCAGCTTTATCCTCAAAGGAGTAGGTAACTGTTTCCAACTATTTTTCCAACCACCTCCTATTCTTGGAAACATTTCTTTACCATCAGCTTTATGTATATTTCATATTAAAATATTTTCTTCTTTTAATTTGATTAACTGCTTCTAATTAATAAATCAGTAACTAAAATAGTTTTGCTAAATTAAGAGTAATTTTTAAGTTTTTCTTGCCAGATAAAAGAAACTAAGCAAACTGTCTTTAACTAGTCAACACTAGTTATGTTTAATGAAGCTGTCACAACTTCCCCCCCTAGAAGTAACACCGTCCTCGGTATTTCAACCCAACTTTGTAAAGAGCTCTGGGTAAGCTTCCTGCATAAATTTCTCGTCCTCCCGAGTAGCTTCTTCCGGTTTGAAGTGCTTCCATTGTACTTTTACCTGGAGAACTACTCGTTTGCGGAGTTCGATTTCTCTTCGATCAAGTATGCATTGTGGCTCTACCATAAACTCTCCGTCTAGTTCTACCTGAAAAACATAATGTTTTCAAGTCAGTACTCAGCATTTTCGTTCAGAATTTTAACTTAGGATTTTATCTTTATCCTACCTGAATATTTTGCTAATGAATCACATGTTTTTCATCATGAACATATCGCTTTAGTAAAGACACATGGAATACATTGTGCACTTGAATGTGGCTAGGTAAATCCAAATGATAAGCCACTGGTCCTACCCTTTCCAATACTTGGAAGGGTCCACAGTATCTGGGAGATAATTTAGCACAAGAGGTCCACCTCAAGGTACTCCTCTTGGGTTTAACTCTTATGTAAACATGATCTCATACTGTGAACTCACGATAAGACCTTTTTTAATTTGCATAACTCTTTTGCCGGTCTTGAGCGGCCTTTAGGTTTTGTCTTATTATTTTTACTTCAGCTTCCATTTCTGCCAACATCTCAGGTTCCAACAATAACTTAGTTTCAGGACTGCTCCAATTTATAAGTGTACGACATTGCCTACCATACAATGCCTCGAAGGGACTCATTTTTAAGGAGTCCTGATACCCATTGTTATAAGTAAACTCAACTAGGTGAAAATAATCCTCCCACTTGGTTGGCTGCTGCATCACATACATGCGCAACATGTCTTCCAATACTTGGTTTACCTGCTCTGTTTTCCCATCAGTCTGAGGGTGATAGGCGGTGCTAAAATGTATTTGTGTTCCCAGACCGGAAAACAAGGCTTTCCAGAATGCAGATGTGAACTTAACATCCTGGTTCGAAATTACAGTCTTAGGTATGCCATGCAACTTGAAGTTTCCCTTCATAAAGATATTCGCAATCTGTAATGTCTTGTATGTTGACTGTACCAGTATAAAATGTGCAGATTTGCTTAATCGTTCTACCACTACCATGATCGAGTCATGTTGTATTTTTGTTCGTGGTAAACCTGTGATGAAGTCTAGGGAGATAACCTCCCATTTCCACTCAGGTATAGGTATGGGCTGCAATAATCCAGCAGGGTGCTGGTGTTCCACCTTTACCTGTTGACATTCCAAACATTTGCTTAGAAATTCAGCTATATCTTTACTCATGCCCGACCAATAATATGCCTTTCTTATTACAGTAAGCATTTTTTGATATCCCGGATGACCAACATAATTGCGGCGATGGAATTCATTCAGTATTAACTCTTTCATAGTTATACGATTAGGCACATATATTCTTCCTCGGAAGGTCAAAACCTAATCCTCGTCTCTTCCATACTCATATGTCTTGCCTTGTTTCCTATCTTCTTCAATTTGTTGCCATAGGAATTTTGGATTCCAGATATTTCTGCGCCTCTTCCTTTAGGCGTTCCAAGAATTGGATTTCTAGCTGATTATAATATAATGCATAAATGACATGTAGTTTCCTACTCAATGCATCGGCTACCCGATTTTACTTTCCCTTCATGTGCTGTATATCCATGTCAAATTCACTCAGAAAAGAATTCCATCTTGCTTGTCTAGAATTTAAATCTGCTTGCTTAAAATAATTAGTTAAGATGCTATGGTCTGTTTTAAGTACAAACCTCTTACCCAACAGGTAATGTCTCCACACCCAGAGAGCATGTACCACAGCTGTCAGCTCCAAATCATAAGCGGAATATTTCTATTCATGGTCTTTTAGTTTTCTAGACTCATATGCCACCACTTTGCCTTCCTGGGTCAATATAGCTCCAACACCCTCTTTACTTGCATTAGTACAAACCTCATAATCTTTAGCAGGGTTTGCTACCCTCAAAACTGGTGCTGTAGTTAAGAGTTTCTTCATCTTCTCAAAGCTATCCTGGCACTCTTTTGTCCATTTGAATAGTTTTCCCTTCTTCTGGAAAGATGTAATAGGGAAATAAATTTTAGAAAATCCTTCTATAAATCTTCTATAATACCCTGCTAATCCCATAAATGATCTAATATCAGTGACATTTTGGGGTACTTTCCATTCCATGATAGTTTTGATCTTTTCTGGGTCAAGAGCGATTCCTTCAGCTGATATAACATGTCCCAGATATTGGATTTCTATTTTAAAGAAATCACATTTACTGAACTTGGCGTAAAGCTGATGCTTTCTTAACATCTCCAAAAATTTCCTCAAATGCTCTTTGTGTTCCTCTTCATTTTTAGAATATATCAGTATGTCATCTATGAAAATAAGTACAAAGTTATCCAAAAATTGATGAAAGATGCCATGCATCAATCTCATAATGGTTGCTAGTGCATTCGTCAATCCAAAAGGTAGCACCACAAATTCATAATGCCCATAGCAGGTATGAAATGTTGTCATAGAAATATCTTCATCTTTAATCTGAATCTGATGATATCCAGATCTTAAGTCTATTTTAGGGAACACCTTAGCCCCTCTTACTTGATCGAATAAGTCATCTATTCTTGGTAAGGGGTATTTATTCTTAACAGTTAGCTTATTAAGCTGCCTGTAGTCTATGCACATACATAATGTTTCGTCCTTCTTTCTAACAAAAAGGACTGGTGCCCCCCATGGAGACACACTTGGGCAGATATAGCCCTTGTTTAGCAGCTCTTGCAGCTGCATTTGCAGTTCTATTAATTCTGGTATGCTCATTCTATATGGAGCTCTCGACATCGGGGAGGCTCCTGGCAAAAATTCTATGGTGAAGTAGATATCCCTTTTAGGCGGAAAACCAGGAATGTTTTCTGGGAAAAAATCCAGAAATTCCTGTACTACTGGAATTTCTTCCATCATTGGTGCCTTTTCCTTAGAGTCTGTATACCCCACCTGAATTGCATACAGCTGGCATCCTCTTTTGATGCATTTACCCATTTGGGATGCTGTGATTGGTCGTAGTTGTACCGAATTTTTAATTCCTTGAATCTCTTTTCATTTTCCATCCTTCATTCTATTATAAATGACCTTTTCCTTGCAGTCTACTAAGGTCCAGTGTCTTTCCAACCAGTCCATACCCAATAACACATCATAAGATCCCAGTGGTAAGATGTTTATATCTACTTGTAACTTCTGTTCTGCCACTTCCAGCACACAGTTAGGAACTTTTGCAGTTACCTTTCATTTTTCCCCAGTAACTAGCTGTACTAACCAGGAATTCTTAAATTTCTGTTCCTTCAATTTACACCTTTCCACTAACTAGGGACTTACATAACTCAAACTTGCTCCAGGATCTACCAAAATTGAAACAGGTTTAGTTAGTAAAGTACCTTCTAGTTCAATCATTGTGGGCTAAAAATCAGCCTGTCGGTCTTCCAAGGCTGCATTGATACGGGGTATGTTACGCACCACGTCCCCCACCATAGATGCTTCCTGCAGATTTGCTACAGTTTCACTTTTATTTCGCTATGGATAGTTTTTATAATAATGAGCCTTTCCACAGCCCCATCATTGCAAACGAGGTTTTGTAGTCTGTCCCTACTCTGGCTTGCTAGATGCTTCCATGGGCTTCTCTTCCCCTGGCCATTTGGTTCTTTGGTGATTTCTACCAAATTTCTTACTGATGGAGTTTCGTGCTGTGCCTTTAAAATTTCCACTTTTACTTCTTTTAAAATTGGAATTATTTTTTTGGTTTTTCTTTGGCTGCCAGCTTTTCCCTCCTTCACCTTTGGCCTTGGACTACTGATAGCACATCCGGGCTTTACGAATGGCTTCATCCATGGTCTGAGGATTAACTCTATTTTTTCCCTCATATGAGTAGTTAGACTACTTAGAAACCTCTGCACTTTGGCCTTTTCCTCTCAGAGATAAGGAACGTAGCGTAGCAAGTAAGTGAATTTAGTGACATAATCATCCATTGTCATCTGTCCCAACCGTAGATCATGGAATTCCTTAGCCTTATCATCAAAAAACATTTATGTCAAATACTTGTCTTTGAAGTACTGCTGAAACAGCTCCCAAGTAATGTCCTGTTCATCAATGCTATGTACATTTTTCACTTCCTCCCACCACAGAGTGGCCTTTTCCTGTAACTGGTATATAGACTTAAGATTGCTACTATATTCATACACCTGGAAGTACTTATTTATATTAATTAACCAGGCTTCAACCACCTCCTCTACCTCACCATCAAAATTTGGTGGTTTAATTTTGTGAAATTCCCCCTGCAATTCCACTTTCTATCTCTTATTATCTTGCTGGTTAGAAAAATTGCCTGACTTCGCCTCATTGTAATTCTTGTTTTTTCTTTTCTGGGAGGGACTCTTTTCAGCTCTGCCTGTAGTGTTGTTTCTAGTTTGTTGGTCTTCTTGTTCTGCTGATAATTCTTTTTCAGCACTGGGATGCCCCATCTCCTGATTTTGTTTGTCTGATAAACTCTTTAAAAAAATTTCCTGGTCTTGCAACAGTCGCTCATTGTATTTTCTGAGTCTTAACATTTCCTCTTGTAGTTGTTTCACCGTGTTAAAAAAAAAGCCAGTTTGGTGCTGCTGTTCTTCGAGTAACCGACTGGTCTTTTGATGTTGTTCTACACTTAATTGTACCCACTTTTTTGGGTACATGACCGCTGCTTGAGTTTCCTCTGGTTGCGCTTGTGATGTTGTCTCTCTTCTCATTATCACCCGCTTTATTCCTCTCTGTGTGCACTATTCATATACACAGCTTCACTGTTAGTAGACCCTCAAGGTTCCAGCGTAGTAACTTGGCTTTGATACCACTTTTAACATACACCGATAGCTTCACATGGAAATGCCAAGAGTTAAAAAAAATTTATACAAGTTACCCACGGGTAACAATTCCAAATCACTATTAAATATTCCTTACTCATCATTACATATAATGTTCACCAATTCATAGTGTAACTTTAGAATAAGAATAGTAAGCTCCTTAACCATTAACAACTCCCATTACAATACATTAACATAATACTGTATGATGTAACCTTCCACTCATTTCATTATTTATGTAGTCATCACATACTTGGCATTATGAAACTTCACAGCAAGAAAGGAATCAACATCATCATCTTGACACAATAATCAATCACATCATTGAACACCAATATACCCTGGAAACCCCGTAGGGTGAAAACCAACAAACGTTTAATTTTATTATTAAACGCTCGTGAGGGTGATCAGCCCTCACTGAATGGCTTATAAGGGATACCATCCCTTAACCCTCGTTTATATAATCTTACAAGGAAATATACAAATATCTAGCTTAAAGCCATTACAATAAATATGATAGCATTTACCCACTAATCTTCATATCTTCATATCTTCATATCTTGGTGGCATGGATGCTCTACAATGGACCATCGCACATTGGATCATCCTGCAGCTCGCGCTTATCTGCATGAACCATAATCATTTACCTGCCACCAGGTTAAGCACAATATCTTCTTTGTACATGTCACCATCATTCCCTGTCATTGATGTCATCTACACGATTTTATAACATGATTAGATAAAGCATTAATCAATAAATAATCAATCTTTGAGTGATCCTTTAACACCTATTCATGTGCATATATGATATGTGAATACAATGTCACAACATGCTTTCTTCTAGCATCTCTACATTAGTGTGAGTAAGTAATTATCAATTCATGTCAAATAACTCCCACATTATTATGACATTTTTCACACATGCACACACTCGTACAAGACAAATCACTATATTTGTTCAGAAATTCCTTTAATGGAAAATGACACAATGTGCATTCGCTTTACTTAAAATTTAACAAAAGAACCACCACTTCAACTTTTGCCTTTGGAGTATGCAAATATAATAAAGCTAACACATTGAATGTTGTTCCTATGCATACAATGCATAAAGATTCTAAACTTAATTTCCCAACAGAGTACTTAACATAATCGAGTAGGCAAACTCATGATTCCTCTTCGAGGACATATAACATAATAGGCATGCAAAACATGGTTTTATTTTCCATAAAACTAATGAAATAAAACATAAGAATACATGCCTTATTCTCAAAAAATTATACCCACATTAGCCATGTATATATTTCAAGGAAACCAAAACATTACTTTAGTTTTTGTACATGTAATTCATCTTCTTTGCCAAATAATATTTTATAAAGTATGATAACAAAACATGTTATCATTTTCCACATATAAACTTATGTTCTTTCCGATGAAATCTAATACAACTATTGCATGCCTATGCATGAACTTACTCCAAATGAAACTAACATAATAGTTATGATAGCATAAAGTAATCACATACTCAATAGATCTTCTATCTATGCAAAGAACCTTGTTCATCTATGATTCTACATGCAAGCTGCTCATGCTTTGCTTCCAAGAATTTACCATAGATAGCCTCTTTTATGCATAAAAACTACATAACACTAACAAGGTTAACTTAACCTTTAATATACCTAAATCAAGAAGTTGACATAATCCATCTAGCTATGTAATATATTCAAGAGGTTATTCTCTTTAGTCTATATTTATTTTCAAGAAAATAACTTGGATTTCTTATCATTTAACACACTAGTACGAAATCCCTTTTAAAAGAAAACAAGCTTCCTATCTTTTCTTAAATAAGATATATATAAAGGCAAGCAAGTTTACTTATTTATGTTTTACTACTGCTCACACCTTTCAAGAAACATACTAGTAATCTTTGCAAGAACTCACATGGGTTCTTCTCAACAAAACTAGCATAGTAATGTGGTCTTTTACCATGGTATATCTCTAGGAATAATATATTTCTAAAACATTAACATAATAGATATATTTTCAAGAACTTACATTGTAAGTTTGTCTTTTACCATGGTATATATCTAAGAGTAAAAGTAGCTATTTGGCGTATAAAAATTCATATAAAATCTTTTATTTTCTTTCTAGAAAATATGTAAAAGATTTAAAAACAATGTCCTATTTTTCTTAAATAGAAAAAAACATTCATATGATTCTTTCTCCAAAGAAAAAGACAAAGTTACTTATCTCGTTAGTGCATAAGCCCTTCCTACTTGAACTTCTCTTTATTAATTAGAGTGGCCACGATTTTGAGTTGGTGTCTATGACTACATTATTTTTCATTTTTTTCCCGCATAATGATCGCTGCAAACGGAATATCTCACAACAATTGTTGTCTTTCACCAGAGAAGCTACATACTCGATTAAATGGCTCTCGAACGCTAACAAGTGGCCAAAGAAGAGACTGGAACCCTCTCGAATCACGTTCTATTCTGCCATGCCTTGGAGAAAAATAAATAGAGTTCTAACTCTGACTCCCCAAGTCCATTTGAACTCGGTCCAACAGATCGATTTCACCATCACGGCAGAATAAATAAATAAAAACCTTCACGACTCTTTGTCCCATCTGACCATGGCATGAGACGAGACAAAGTAAACAAATGTTTTGTAGAAGTTTTTTGGATCATATAAAAACTTCTTTGAATGAACCCGTGAAATTCAGGGAAACCATCCACCCGAGAGCCTCCTAATTAATGAATACTAAAGGCTATTATCAAGAATTCGGTTTCAACTGTTTCTTGATTAAATAGTTAAAGTAAGATTTATTTACCATGAGTTGGTTGGAGTACATGTGTTACATACTCCCCCCCTTGAAGAGAACATCGTCGTCGGTGTGCTTCTCTCACTGAAACTTAAACTTATACTCATGATATAACAATATAAAAAACCCAAAGGGGTCCTTCCCCTCACAATGAAACACTTTCATTTCCTTAAATGCCATTAATTGAGACAATAATGTTTTTATCCATATTCATAAGCATGTATAGCACAAAGAATATTTCATTTCCATTTTTAACTGCTTATCCCTTATTCAATTCATAAAAATATAGAAAAAATCTCTATACGAACTTACCATTACTTACCATTTACTATTCGATGTAATGATGACTTTCCCACCATCTCCCTGAGAATGGTTGAACAACCCATCAACACTCCATGGAAAAAGCCTATAATGTATGAATAACAATTCAATCACATTAGTCACATAGTTTCAATCAAATGAAAATACTTGCAACTATCAAACATTCTTGCAACTCAAGAGATGTTTTAATCAAAGTACTTCCACAAGTACTCAGAGAGCACCAAATCTCTAAAAAATGCATCACATGCACACCATCTTAGCTCCTGGTAAAGACATCCATAGAGTACTTCAAAAAGTACTCAGAGAGCACCTAGCTCTCTAATCATACATAGGGAAAGCAATTTTAGAAAATCCTTCTATAAATATTCTATAATACCCTGCTAATCCCATATATGATCTAATATCAGCCACATTTTGGGGTACTTGCCATTCCATGATAGTTTTGATCTTTTCTGGGTCAACATCGATTCCTTTAGTTAATATAACATGTCCCAGATATTGGATTTCTGTTTTAAAGAAATCACATCTACTGAACTTGGCGTAAAGCTGATGCTTTCTTAACATCTCCAAAACTATCCTCAAATGCTCTTTGTGTTCCTCTTCACTTTTAGAATATATCAGTATGTCTTCTATGAAGATAAGTACAAAGTTATCTAGAAATTGATGAAAGATGCCATGCATAAATCTCATAAAGGTTGCTGGTGCATTCGTCAATCCAAAAGGTAGCACCACAAAATAGTAATGCCCATAGCGGGTATGAAATGATGTCTTAGAAATATCTTCATCTTTAATCCGAATATGATGATATCCAAATCTTAAGTCTATTTTAGAGAACACCTTAGCCCCTCTTACTTGATCGAATAAGTCATCTATTCTTGGTAAGGGGTATTTATTCTTAACAGTTAGCTCATTAAGCTGCATGTAGTCTATGCACATACGTAATGTTCCGTCCTTCTTTCTAACAAAAAGGACTGGTGCCCCCCATGGAGACACACTTGGGCGGATATAGCCCTTTTCTAGCAGCTCTTGCAGCTGCATTTTCAGTTCTGTTAATTCTGGCACACTCATTCTATACGGAGCTCTCGACACCGGGGAGGCTCCTGGAAACAATTCTATGGTGAAGTCGATATCCCTTTTAGGAGGAAAACCATGAATGTTTTCTGGGAAAACATCTAGAAATTCCTGTACTACTGGAATTTCTTCCATCATTGGTGCCTTTTCCTTAGAGTCTGTATACCCCACCTGAATTGCATACAACTGGCATCCTTTTCTGATGCATTTACCCATTTGGGATGCTCTGATTGGTCGTAGTTGTACCGAATTTTTAATTCCTTGAATCTCTTTTCATGTGCCATCTTGCATTCTATAATAAATGACTTTTTCCTTGCAATCCTGTAAGGTCCAGTGCCTTTCCAATGAGTCCATACCCAATAACACATCATAAGATCCCAGTGGTAAGATGTTTAGATCTACTTGTAACTGTTGTTCTGCCACTTCCAGCACACGGTTAGGAACTTTTGCAGTTACCTTTCATTATGCCCTAGTAGCTAGTTGTACTAACCAGGAATTCTTAATTTTCTGTTCCTTCAATTTACACATTTCCACTAACTTGGGACTTACATAACTCAAACTTGCTCTAGGATCTACCAAAATTGAAATAAGTTTAGTTAGTAAAGTACCTTCTAGTTTAATCATTGTGGGCTGAAAATTAGCTTGCCGGTTTTCCAAGGCTGCATTGATACGGGATATGTTACGCGCCACGTCCCCCACCGTAGATGCTTCCTGCAGATTTGCTATATTTTCACTTTTATTTCACCGTGGACAGTTTTTATAATAATGAGCCTCTCCACAGCCCCAACATTGCAAAGGAGGTTTTGTAGTCTGTCCCTGCTCTGGCTTGCTAGATGCTTCTGTGGGCTTCTCTTCCCCTGGCCATTTGGTTCTTTGGTGATTTCTAAAAAATTTCTTACTGATGGAGTTTCGTGTTGTGCCTTTAAAATTTCCACTTTTACTGCTTTTAAAATTGGAATTATTTTTCTGGTTTTTCTTTGGCTGCCAGCTTTTCCCTCCTTCACCTTTGGCCTTGGACTGCTGATAGCACATCCATGATTTACGAATGGCTTCATCCATGGTCTGAGGATTAAAAAATTCTATTAGTTCCCTTATATGAGTAGGTAGACTACTTAGAAACCTTTGCACTTTGGCCTTTTCCTCTCGGAGATAAGGAACATAGTGTAGCAGGGAAGTAAATTTAGTGACATAATCGTCCATTGTCATCTGTCCCAACCGTAGATCATGGAATTCCTTATCCTCATCATCATAAAACCTTTTTGTCAAATACTTGTCTTTAAAGTACTGCTGAAACAACTCCCAAGTAATGTCGTGTTCATCAATGTTGCGTACATTTTTCACTTCCTCCCACCACAGAGTGGCCTTTTCCCGTAACTAGTATATAGCCAATAGGGCCTTCAGATTGCTACTATATTCATACACCTAGAAGTACTTATTTATATTAATTAACTAGGCTTCAGCCACCTCCTCTGCCTCACCATCAAAAGTTGGTGGTTTAGTTTTACGAAATTCCCCCTGCAATTCCACTTTCTATCTCTTATTGTCTTGCTAGTCAGACAAATTGCCCGACTCCGCCTCATTGTAATTCTTATTTTTTCTTTTCTGGGAGGGAGTCTTTTCAACTCTACTTGTAGTGTTGTTTCTAGTTTTCTGTTCTTCTTGTTCTGCTGATAATTATTTTTCAGCACTGGGATGCCCCATCTCCTGATTTTTTTTGTCTGATAAACTCTTTAAAATTTTCTCCTGGTCTTGGAATAGTCGCTCATTGCCTTTTCTGAGTCTTAACATTTCCTCTTGTAGTTGTTGCACCGTGTTTAACAAAAAACCAGTTTGGTGCTGCTATTCTTCGAGTAATCGACTGGTCTTTTGATGTTGTTCTACACTTAATTGTACCCACATTTATGGGTTCATGACCGCTGCTTGAGTTTCCTTTGGTTGCGCTTGTGATGCTGTCGCTCTTCTCATTATCACCCGCTCTCTTCCTCTCTCTGTGCACTATTCATATACATAGCTTCATCATTAGTAGACCCTTAAGGTTTCAGCGTAGTAACTTGGCTTTGATACCACTTGTCACATTCATTCAGT
>JAXQQM020080752.1:0-17786 GCA_034641835.2 Pinus albicaulis
TTCCTTGTTGCCATAATTTTTCTTTCAACTTTTCTTTCCACCCTGAATGCCTTCTCCAATGAATCAGGTTCCCAAAGGTGAACCTCATGTTGGATGTTATATTTTAAATTCCCTATGAAGACATCAATCCTATGCTCCTCTCCAATATCATTTACCCTAATATTCAATTTTGAGAAGTCCTCAATGTTCTCTTCCATTGAACCCTTTTGTTTGAGATTTATCAATTGGCTAAAGAAGGTGTTGCTCTTTGTATCCTCATATTGTGCTATCATTTTCTCCGTAAAAATTGACCAAGTGACAATTTTTTTACGGGATCAAAGCCATCGATACCATACAAATGTATTTTGTTCTAAATATAAATTTGCTAGGCATACCTTTTGTGTGTTTTACACATTATTGAGATAAAAATATTGTTCCATCTCTGGTAAGCATGTTACGGGATCCTCTCCATCAAACTTCCTCATATCGATCTTTGGAATATGGTGGGTCTTCAATCCAACATTAGAGTTTATAAAATCACGATTAACATTTATTTTGTTCTCATCATGAGTTTCCTCTACTATCTTTTCCTGAGTAGATGTACCTCACGTATCAACTGTCAAAAACCTTCCATGTCTGCTTTTAGAAAATTCTTCTTGTTTTACATTTTCTCATCAATCTTAGCTTCCATGTCATCATATTAAAATTCCATGCCAACTTCCATGCCATCCATCTTAGCTTCTATGCCTTTCTTCAAAACTTCCATTTCATTTTTTGTTGCTCTTTGCGAGAGCGAAATTTGTTGCACTTGCTCTTGTAATTTTGATAGATCATGTTGCAATTCTTCGTCTTCATGAGTCATACTAGAGCTTTCCAAAGGCTTAATGGGTGTTGAATTATTTTTTGGGGCCATTTTATAATCCAATACTGATATTTGTTCTACAATATGCCCTTGCAATCAATTCAACTTGATTATTCAAACAATACATATGCAATTTGGAAAAAAAATACACACCTTTTACTTGCTTTTGAGGAGCTCGAGATTGAAATTGTATTATCTCTGTGATTGCGGCTCTTCTATATCTGAAACTCAGCACTGTATTAGCCCTCTAAATTATATTTTGAATGCCACAGGTCTGACCTGATTTGGATTCTCCAAGACAAAGTTGTGTCCAATCTCCCACAATGACCTAATTCTGGACTAGTTCAGTAGAGCGAACTTGTACGACTTGCCACGTGTCACTTTTTTGTCCTTTGTATCTAAAATTGATAGCCAAAAAACTAAAGTCTGTGTACTTGTGACCACTTTTTACAGCACTCCAATTTGATGCCCAGAGATATATTTATTGAAATTTTCCCACGATCACCTCTAAGAGATGAAATTCAGGAGCCTGAAAAAGCACTACCTTCCACAGATCATATCTCCAAAAATATTGTGAACCAAGCTCTGAAATTTTTTGAAAAATTTCCTCAGGATTTCAGCTTCGCACCATATGAATTTCAGATTCTAAACCTTCGTAGAAAAACTTTCTGACGCAAATTCCACGATATTTTGTTTAGGGCACAAGGACCTAGCACACGAGATCATATCTTCAAAAATATTTCAAAACCAAGCTCTGTGAAATTTCAAGGAAACTCCACCAGAGTTTCGGCTTCGCACCCTAAAATTTCAGCTTCTCAAACTTTTGTAAGAAAAAATTTATAGAAATTCCACGATGACTTGTTTGGAGGCAATGAAACCCTAGAATCCAAAGCTCGATACCAAATGTTTGTAATGACAAAAGAAGAAGAGATATCAACGCCTTAGAAATGAGCCACTTCGAGGGGGAAACCTCTAATAAATTACATAAATGAAAAATTATTGGATGATACAAATGAACAAAACCTCCTTCTATATATAGGAGTCCATGGGGCCACAATATAATCCTAGTGGGGCCACAATGTAATCCTAGCTGACCTAACAATAATAATTTAAGGGCACAATAATAACAATATGGGGGTTACAGGGGTACAATAATAAAAATAAAGGGGGCTACACTAACATAATAAGGGGCTACACTATTAATATAGGGACTTAACATAAGAATTGAAAGATTAAATAATTTTCTAATTGAAAGGAATAATCTGGATTCACCCCCCTCTCATTATTTCCAACACTATCTTCAAACACTGCATTATTAAAGCGGTTAAGTAAATGTCATGAGTGCCAGATCTACCAATGCAGGATGCGTGCGCCTCTTGTGCCTCTTCATCCTATCATTACCATTGGTCCCTTTGTGAAGTGGGGCATTGATTTTATGATGTGTAACTGTCACTCGACCGAGGGGGCATGCTTATATTATCGTAGCCGATGACTACTTTACCAAATGGGTCAAAGAAATGCCTACATTTGTCGCTGATGGTAAGATAGCTGCTCAATTCATATTCAATCACATTATTACTCAGTTTGGCATCCCTCAAGCCATCGTTACTGATCATGGTTCCCATTTTAGGCATTACATGGTGGCAGAGTTGACTTCTAAGTTGGGTCTGTACGTCATAATGACTCAATTAGGTACTATCCTGTTAATGGCCAGGTTGAAGCCATGAACAAAGTTCTTGTTACCATGCTTCAACATATGATTGGGATCCATAAATCCAATTGGAATCTCATGTTATTTTCATCTCTTTGGGTGTATCGAAACTCAGTTAAGAGTGTAACTGGATTCACCCATTTTCAGTTGGTTTATGGACTAGAAGCTACTCTTACGATTGAATGTGAAATACCTTTGCTCAATTTGGCTATTGAATTACTGCCAAACACTTCACCGGAAGAAGAGAGTCTCCTTCATCTCAAAAGGTTAGATGAAACCGACCGCTTTGCTGCTCTGGTTATTGAAGCACAAAAAAGCGGGTCAAAGCTCATTTTGACCAATCAGTTTCCCCCGAGTTCTTTCATTTGAAACGAGATCTGCGTCACCGTGTATGACCAAGCTCATAGCGGAAACGAGGTGGCGATTGTCCCCAGCCCATGTGGCATTAAATGCGGAAATCTTGAGGTGAATCAATATTACTTTCAATTAGAGAATTAGTTAATCTTCAATTATTATCAGTGTTTGTACAATGATAGCAGAAGACAAGAGGAACACAAATTCACACATTTTTTAAGGTGGAAACCCACTCCAGGACAAAAACCACCTAATGCTTTTCTAATAATTCTTTAATATTCAACTCCAATTGAAAATAAAGCTCCAACTTCCTAGAATCTAGAAAATCATTCTTCTCCAGCTCCCACTAGATGGACGCTTCAACGCCCGAGATTCTTCAGTAGTCAATTGAACAGATTCCCCAACACCCAATGAGCTACAACTCACCCTACCACCACCCTACCACCCTATAGAAGAATAAAAGAAGAATGGGTTCCCGTACCAGGGAAAATGGTCCACTTTACAATGATATAGAATGATGTAGAAGAAGAGGATACACTAGACCATAACCCCAACCTTGACAAAACCACTTAATGATGATTCTAGACCACCCGACACTGCCTCTTCAACTATTGGCAGATAGACACTAGTACAATTTGTACAATAATTTATTTACAATGACTTAGTACAATGATACCTTTACAAGAATTGTATGCAGTGCTGCCCACTTGAAGACTTCATGTGATGAACTTATTGCTGCTGTTATGCACCTTAGTTGCTGCTCTTGTCATGCTACCCTCTGCTGCACCTTGCTTTGCTTTTCTTCCCTAGAAATTTTGGTCCTTTGCAGCCCTTGACAACACATGATCTAGCTTTTTCTTACCTTCTAGGAGCTCGATATTGAATCTGGTGTATCTCTGTTATTTCAAATCCCTAATATGTGATTTTCGGTACTGTAGTATTCCTATGAGTCTTCTTTCCAATGCCATAGGTCTGACCCAATTTGGATTCTTCAAGAGAGAGTTATACCCAATCTCTCACAATGCCATAATTATGGATTGTTTCAGCAGAGTGAACTTGTGTGGCATTCCAAGTGTCATTGTTTCTTCATTCAGCACTAAAATTGATAGAGAGAAACCTAAAGACTATGCACTATCTACAAATTTTTATGGAATTCCAATCCGATACTCAGAGAGAGAGTTATGACAATTTTACCAAGGTCACTTCTTTGAGATGGATTTCAGGAGCCTGAAAAAACACTGACTTCCACAGATCATATCTCCAAAAATTTTGCACACCTTGATTTGAAATTTTCACAGCAGCTTCCTCAGGATTTTGGCTTCGCCTCATAACAATTTCAGATTCTGAACCTTCGTAGAAACAAATTTAGAGAGAAAATTCCATGATGACCTATTTCAGATGACGAAATCCCTTGCATTATGAGGATACGAGGATCACAATTTATATAAATGCTTAGTTTGAGAGGGGCTTCAACAAGTGAACGTGGGAGGGATTTTAGGAGCTTAAAAAATATTATTGATGAATTTTCAATGACCCATGCCACAACCATATGGGGTTTTAGCCCACTAACTAGGGGTATAAACTTCAAACATGAATATCTCGCAAACCGTGAAGAATTACGTGGCGTGCCATATATCAACGAAAACATCTCGACAAGTAGAAACCATCAAAAGAATTATTGACCCAGAATATATTAATTTTGTAGGTCAAAATTTCCATGCAATATTGGGTTAGCCCATGGTGGTGCTTGGGTTGACATCAATGACAACCGTTGATCAACAATCTCCCCCTTTGGCATTAATGGAAACACAAGTAATCCCCCTACGATCATGACACTTCTTCCTACAACATTCTCTCCCCCTTTGACATAAATGGAAAAGGGTAACCCCCCCTGACACACAACCATCCTGCGGACCTGTGCACACTTCCACTCCCCCTTTATATTCTGAATAAGGAAAATATAATGAGAACTTGGGAGAATCCTAAGCTTCTGGCGAAGATATTCCAATGCTTCACTAGTACTCTCACGATCATCAACACTTCCTACCCAATATGTATTTGTAAAGGAATGAATAATGAGATTGCTACCCTTGGGATACCACAAGCCATATTCTGTTGTTCCCTTTAGATATCGAAGAATTATTTTGATGGCAATAATATGTGATTCTTTTGGTGCTGCTTGGAATCTTGCTACTTGTCCAACTGCTTGCATAACATTAGGCCGAGAGGCTGTTACATATAGAAGACTACCAATAATAGATCTCTACATCCTTTGATCCACATCCTTAGATGAGTTGTCTATGCTCATTTTGCAACCTGTTACCATTGGAGTAAGGATGGGTTTGCAATCTTCCATTTTGAGAATTTACTTGATGTACTTGGCTTGACAAATAAATATTAGTTTCTCTTGCTGAGATATTTGAAGCCCTAAGAAGTATGTCAGCTCACCAAGTAAAGACATCTCGAAATCACTTTGCACCTTTGTAGCAAACTTCTTACTTATTCGATCATCATTGCTACCAAATATTATATCATCCTCTTTAGCTATTAGACATGCTTTAGTTGCTTCATCGAGAACATATATGTTGTTTGGAGCTCTACTTGTTGTAGCCACAATTTCACCATACATGCCTTTCCTGATTTCACATTTTGTGGAGTTGAATAGTATTGTGTGTCATTGATCACACATTTGTCCAACACTGAGCAGATTGTGATTCATGTTTTCAACCAATAGAACATTCTTGGCTAGAGCATATTTTCTTCCGAGA
This sequence comes from Pinus albicaulis, assembly GCA_034641835.2. Classification (NCBI taxonomy): domain Eukaryota; kingdom Viridiplantae; phylum Streptophyta; class Pinopsida; order Pinales; family Pinaceae; genus Pinus; species Pinus albicaulis. The sequence goes on from JAXQQM020080752.1 coordinate 5,675, forward strand.
GTGACAGTACCTAATCCTATAACATTTGAAGATCCATCATTTCCAAAGGACACGGTTCCATCCTTCTTCTCTTTTAGAGATACAAATTTATTTCTATCTCCAGTCATATGCGTTGAGCAACTGCTATAAACATACCACACATCTTTGTTGTTTTGAGCCTTGAGAGCGAGAGCACAATTATCAATCTTCTTCTTCTTCCATGTTCGTTCGTTCTGTGGCTTTGAAGATTCTTCTGGAGGATTTTCAAGTCTGCAGTATTTGGCTATGTGTCCAAAGTTTCAACATTTGTAACATTCAATATTATTTCTTAAATGTTCAAATCTATTGATGTTTCGCTGAGCCCTGGGAGGTTCATATTTGACAGATCTCCTAGAATTGTATTCATTCCTAGGGTATGTGCAACATTCTACAGCTTTATGACCAAATTTTCCACATGAATAACATTAGCCATAAAAAATATGTTGGTACCTGGATGGAAATTTTCATCGAGGAATTGTCTTCCAAGGTTGTTCTTGCAAATCTTGTCCAATGAAGTCTACATGCGTGTTAGATCTCATAGGTTCATTGTATTTTGTTGTAGAAGGTCCTGCTTCTTCTTCTTTGTAATCGATGCCAGTTCTGTCATTGTAAGATCGTTGATTGTTGATGAGTTCTTCCAGTATCCTTGAGCTGTTGGCATAGTTTTGGATAGTTTTTCATTTCTTCACTTCCTCACGCAGCGAGACTACTTCGGCTTCTAATTGTTCCCTTTCTTGGTTGCTTTCTTCCAACTTCTTTTGAAGTGACTCTTTAATGCATTTGTGTTCTTCAACTTCAATTTTGAGACCTTGAACTTGTTGTTCAAGAGTATTGGAACGAATCTTCTCCACCTTGAGATATTTTATAAGCTTGATTGCTTCCTTATAAAATTATTCTATGGTCAATCCTTCTTCTTCGTTGTTTGATACCTCTTGTTTATTGTGCTTGGCCATAAACAATACTCTCTCATTGGCTTCTTCTTCACTGTCATTGTCTTCCTCGGATGATGAGCTATCTTCTTTAGAGAGAAAGTTCCTTTTGGATCCTTGCTTGTTGAATTTCTTAAGCGTTTCTTTCCTTTTGAGTTTCCATCACTTCTGTTTGGAAATTTTGCTATGAAATGCCCAACCTCACCACAGCCGAAACATATCAATGGAATTTTACCTTTGAATTTTTGCTTACCAAGTTTTAGTTTTCTCGTGAAGTAAGCATATTCTTCATCTGAAAGACCTTCTTCATCATCTCCCTTTTCTTCACACTTGCAGGTGCATGTCTTTTCAATTGAAGGTTGTTTATCCTTACTGGTTTTCTTAGATGCAATGAACACAATTTCTAGATGCGAAGTACCCTCTTCTTCATCAAGTCTCATTTCATATGCTATGAGAACTCCATGTAATTCCTCTTTGCTGAGTTTTTCCATATTTTCACTGTATTCTAAGACCAATACCTTTGGGTTGAATCTCCCGAGTAACGTTCTAAGAATATTTCATATAATAGTCTTCTCATCAACTAGCTCTCCCAATCCTTCCAATGTATTGGTTATTTCATCAACGTATTGGAAGTATGCAGCAATGTTGCAATCTTCTTTCATTCCGAGTTGCTCAGATTTTTCTCTATATATTTGAAGCTTTGCTTCTTTGAAATTTAAGTCACTTGCATATATATTCTCAAGCTTGTCCCATACATTTTTGGCAGTTTTACAACCCAACACCTTATGATAAGCAGATTCAATAATTCCACTGATAATAATATTCTTTGCTTTTGCATCATTTACCAAATTCTTCTTACCTTTTTCATCTGTGGTTGATGTAAATCCATTTTGAATAGTGTCCCATACTTCGTAACCTTGTGCCAAGAGATAGACCTCCATTATTCCTTTCCAGAGTGCATAATTATTTTCATTAAACAAAGGTACACCATTCTTGGTATGCTCCATGACCTCCTTCCAGCTGTTAAACTGCTATTGAAGGAAGCAAGCTCTGATACCAATTGTTGGAAATACTGGGGGGGGGGGGTTGAATCAGTATTCCTTTCAATTAGAGCATTAGTTAATATTCAATTATTATCAGTGTTTTTACAATGATAGCAGAAAACAAAAGGAACACAAATGCACATATTTTTTAAGGTGGAAACCCACTCTGGGACAAAAAACACCTAATGCTTTTCTAATAATTCTTTAATATTCAACTCCAATTGAAAATAAAGCTCCAACTTCCTAGAATCTAGAAAAGCATTCTTCTCTAGCTCCCACTAGATGGACACTTCAATGCCCGAGATTATTCAGTAGTCAATTGAACGGATTCCCCAACACCCAATGAGCTACAATTCACCCTACCACCACCCTACACCCTATAGAAGAATAAAAGAAGAATGGATTCCCGTATCAGGGAAAATTGTCCTTTTTACAATGATATAGAATGATGTAGAAGAAAAATATACACTAGACCATAACCCCAACTTTGAAAAAACCAGCTAATGATGATTCTAGACCACCCGAAACTGCCTCTTCAACTCTTGGTAGATAGACACTAGTACAATTTGTACAATAATGTATTTAGAATGACTTAGTACAATGATACCTTTACAAGAATTGTATGCAATGCTGCCCACTTAAAGACTTCATGTGATGAACTTCTTGCTACTGTTATGCACCATGGTTGCTGCTCTTGTCATGCTACCCTCTGCTGCACCTTGCTTTTATTTTCTTCCCTAGAAAGTTTGGTCCTTTGCAGCCCTTGACAACACATGATATAGCTTTTTCTTACCTTCTAGGAGCTCGATATTGAATCTGGTGTATCTCTGCTATTTCAGATCCCCAATATGTGATTTTCGGTACTGTAGTATTCCTATGATTCATCTTTCCAATGCCACAGGTCTGACCCAATTTGGATTCTTCAAGAGAGAGTTATACCCAATCTCTCACAATGACCTAATTATGGACTATTTTAGCAGAGTGAACTTGTATGGCATGCCACGTGTCATTGTTTCTTCATTTAGCTCTAAAATTGATAGAGAGAAACCTACAAGCTATGAAATATCTGCCACATTTTAAGGATTTCCAATCCGATACTCAGAGAGAGAGTTATGACGATTTTCCCAACGTCACTTCTTTGAGATGGATTTCAGGAGCCTGCAAAAACACTGACTTCCACAGATCATATCTCCGAAAATATTGCACCTTGATATGACATTTTCACAGAAGCTTCCTCAGAATTTCGGCTTTTCCTCATAAAAATTTCAGATTCTGAACCTTCGTAGAAAAAAATTTAGAGCGAAAATTCCACAATGACCTGTTTTAGATGACAAAATCCCTTGCATTAGGAGGATATGAGGATCAAAATTTATATAAATTCTTAGGTTGAGAGGGGCTTGAACAAGTGAACGTGGGAGGGATTTTAGGAGCTTAAAAAATTTTAATTATGACTTTTCAATGACCCATGCCACAACCCTATGGGGCTTTAGCCCACTAACTCGGGGTATAAACTTCAAACATGAATATCTCTCAAACCGTGAAGAATTACGTGGCATGCCATATATCAACAGAAACATATCGACAAGTAGAAACCATAAAAAGCATTATTGACCCATAATATGTTAATTTGGTAGGTCAAAATTCCCATGCAATATTGGGCTAGCCCCTGGTGCTGCTTGGGTTGACATCAATGACAACAGCTGATCAACAACATGGGCCTTACATTGTTAAACATGTGTTGCAGAATAGGGCTTATGAGCTTATTGATTATGAAGGTCATCCTCTAGAAAACTCCAAAAACGGGTTGTATCTTAAAAAGTATTATGCGTGAGCCATTCATGCATGATTTATGTACATAGGTGTTTTTTTCATTTTCTTACATGTTTTGATTTGGTGTGCTTTGCAAGAATTTTCCTGCTTATTTGGGTCTTTCTTATTTGTGCAGATGTCTATTACCCCTTATGTTGGTTTTGCGGATGGTGCTTCCCGCGGTACCAGGAATTTGTCTTCAACAACCTAGGTAATCTATGATCCTGCTGGTGAGTTGATATAACTGCAAGGTATTTTTCTAGGGTGAAATACAAACAATGTCGCTGAATATAGTGTTTTCCTTGAACTATTAACCGAGGCAATCAATCTCGACATACACGCATTGCTTGTAAATCTAGATTCATAGCTTGTTGTTCTACAACTAAATGGTCATTATTTAGTCAGAAAACCATACATTTTGAGATTGTATTTACGTATTCATTTGTTGGAAAGACATTTTGATTTCATTACATATCAACATATTCCTAGACGAATGAATGCTTTAACTGATATAGTGGCTAAAATTGTATTAGATAGACATTTGCGTAATTTATAAATCATCATCGTGTGAAAAATATACATGTAGGAAAATAAATGTATATATATATATATATCGCGTGTTTGCATCAGTGTGCATCATACATTCAAAAAAATATGTGTGCTTCTATTACATCATGAGACACCATGTCTCTCAAAAAATGCAGATATAAAGCCTAGGTGTCTAATTGGCATGATTCTCATGGTAGCATGTCACTGCTCGTACGAGCCGCCTCAGCAAGTGGTGAATACGGCTTGGCACCCGACGGTATGTCTCTGGTAGGCACGAGGAATATCATCGAATCGTGCATAATCCAAGACTCCATGTGTGATCCCCTCTAGGTTGCGCACGAGCTCCTCTTCCTCGTCTCTTTTCGCCATGAGGGTCAAAATCATGATGAAATTGCCTCGCTATCGGATACATGCCTGCGGGTCTCTCTGGGCCGACATATGCAAATACATGGATTTAATGTCAGAAAATACATAGTTAAAAAAATCATAACGCTCATGAAAATTGAAAATGAGTCTTAGCTAAATCTTCATCCCAATCCTCTCCCCCCGAGAGTGGGAGGTCCAGATCACCAGTAAAATCTTTACCAGAGTAGGGCCAGTCCTCCACGATGATCAACTGTCGGTGGAGACAATCAAAGAACTCCAGTATCTAGGACATATGTTGACCGCCCCCTGCTATTGGCATTAGAGCCACCCATCAGGACATCCGCGGTTCTCTCGCTGGTGGTGTTGGGACTATGACCTCTTGACGCTGAAAAATTGGTAGTCGTTCCAGGAAGAATGATACCCGGATAGACCCATAACCAAATTGCTTCAATTTTCCCTTCTTGCATTTTGTTAGCTAGCTTTTCATGTTTATTGTCACAACCTCTGCCCAGTTGTAGATGGTCGGTGTCAAGCAGTCTACAGCAAGAAGAAACTGTGTTTTTTTTTCTTTGTGTAATGCTTGCGATCCCACAGCTTGTGTGATGGTATGTAGCACTACTTTTAGTGCTAAGTCTGGGATAGTTTGGATATCAACTTTCGCACTTCCTGTTCCATTCCGTGCCCCTCAACATACTCTATCCATTACCATGGAAATACTCTCCATGCAAGGCCATGTACCGATTAGGATTGGTGCTACTCCCCTTCGCTACAATCCTGTGATAACGTAGACATCATAAACATCAATATCAAGTTCTTGATCTCAAAGGATGAACTTTTCCTGGTCCTCATCCCATATGCTGATCAAATACTGTAGTAGCTCCAGTTGAGCATGGAGACACAATGTCAAGAAGAAATCCTTCAATCCACAGTATCTAAGAGCTTCCATGCATCTCTCATTCCCCATGGCAAGCTCGTCCTCTTCCCTGTGTTCCCGTTCTTTCCATTTGATCACCATTTCGCCGCTTTCTACCTGAAAACACATTCATATGAATAGTATTAGCCATTTTTGAAACTTGGATTTGTGAATGATTAGGGTATTTGACTTGCATTGTGCACAAAAAATGGTTTGCGCCGTTGGCGTGACTGTTTCCAAAACTGTCGCGCCAATGGGCGCGCCCTAGTGTAGAAAATTGGGCGGTTGGAGCGACTCCGTGCCCAAAACTTGCGCCAACCGCCGTGCCTAATTTTCACATTTCCTCCTCCAGAATTCAAAATTGGAAGTTGTAAGTAGTAAGAAATGACTTAAAATGAAGGGAGAGATCTCGGCTCTTACCTGGAACTAACGGATTTGAGATTGGTTTGTTGGATTGTCTGCTATCGTCGCTGCAAAATCACACTGTAAAATGGGTAACTATTTCTCCACAAGAGGTAAAAAGTAAAAAGTAATTATTTTTGCCATTTTTTTCATTTTATAACTTTTTAAAACACTAATTAGGTTTTAAGACATGTTTTTCGATTATTTTATTATATTATTTTTGAGAAATGGGTTTTACACGTGTCTCCTGTGCAGCAGCAAGTTTTCAAGACATAGTGATGGAGTAACGAGTTAAATTTTATACTTTTTCAGACTCGGTAAAAACACAAAAAATTCACTACTGGAGTCATCTTTCAACTCTTTTCTGACTCTCTAAAATTGAAAATATTGCCAAGACTTGTCATTTCAAACTCGTTAAATGGCTGGGAAGCGATATCTACCTAGTATAAGTTTACCCCATTTTCGGGCTAGGATAGATTATTTACATAAAAGGAATACCTTATCCTATTGCGACTAAGAGGTTATTTCAGATAATGTTTTCTACCTTTTCAGATCTGAGAGAATCTTTACGAAAAGGGCCATGATGGAGTTTTCTTTTCCGCCTTCTTTTCAAACTCTCTAAACATGAAAATATGCCGAGTTCTCCCTTTGTCAGACTCGTTAAACCTTGATGACATCAGATTTCGTCGCCATGACGTTACTCGAGTTCCTCCTTCTTAGGGCTCGTAAAATGTACTAGGATGGATTTTTCCAAAGGAAAAAATTACAACACAAGCATATGTTATCCCCTTCAAGCTTGTTTTAAAAATAATTGGGGTACTCACTAGAAATGGTGGGGGAAAATGGAACCAATTTTTAGTTATGTTGGCAGTATGTCGCTCTGGAACATGGCACTTGTCTGCATTCGTGTTAGGTTGAGGACATCTCATTTGATAATTTTTTCCTCCATGGGTTTGGGTAATCTCTTTTGACCTCTCATCTGCTCTTTGCCACATCATCATGACCTCAGATCCTTTGATGTCAAATAATGCCAAATCCAGCATCATGCTGTTGATATGTTCAAGAGAAGTTTGCCTATGTCGTTTTCAACCTCCCTCTGATTCTATGTTGGTCCTGATTCACTATTACATATTATTTTGTCTCATGTTGATGATGTGGGAAACATTATGGCCCACCTTCGATCAGGTCACTTCCTGTCGACTTCAACTCATTATCTAGGAATTTGATCTAGAGACTCCCTTCTGGTACCTTGGAGCCTGCATGCCTCAATGGCAGGTTCTTCGCATTCGACGCAAGGTCCACATCATTGGCCTTTGATCGAGTGATTTTGCGGATGTTCGATGCCAGATCATTTTTCACATTCCATGGATTGTACCAGTTGTACCTTGAGATCCATTGTCATTATTGGTGGTTTCTCTCGTGTCTGTTAACAACCTTCATCGTTGGCTAGTAATCATGTGATTTTCTTGCATGTTCGACCTCGGCTCATATATTCGCATGCTTAAATTTTTACTTGTTCGGGTTGAGATGGAGCATAAGAGCCTCGATTTTGTCTAATAAAATCCAGGTTGCAGATTTTGGTGGATTATCATGACTTATTTCATGACTCTTTTGATTGGATGGCTGCAACCATACTTGAGTCTATTTGTTGATCCTTATTGCTGGATGGCTATGTCCATACCTCAGATCTCAGTTTTTATACAGTCTATTATGGATGGCTGTGCCCATACCACATGTTCATGTATCAAAGATATTAGTTGTATTCGTAATTGCAGGTTTTCCAATAGTGGTGTTTGGTTCGAACGTGTTCTCTTAAAGCATTTCGCCCCTCCCTCTCCCTCAGAACTCATGCTTTTGGGGGCATCTATTACACAACATTTTTTCACTTTCCCTGCAATCCCCATCTCACCCATTGGAAGGTCATTTCCATGATCAATAAGTAGTGTCATGCCTTGAAAATACCATCATTGTATCCCTTTACATGAGAGTAATATTCCTTCTGTTGACAATTCCTTGAGCAGAGACTCAAAAACCCTTGTTTTTACCTAATTGGTGCGGGTAGTTAGTTATGCCCTCACTCCAAAGAGGAAGATTAACACTGGGTCCCGTGCCAGCTGGCACTCTGTCCTAGTTTTCCACCCACGCCAAGCTGTTTATGGAATGTTTTTTAAAAATAGAGGCAAAGAATCAACTCCAACCTCCTCGAGGATGAGTCATTGGGAGTGGTTGAACTGAAAAACCATGGACTCCCTCCTTTAGTTTATGGTTTCCACCTCTTATGGGAACTCCCTAAAGGATAGGCCTCCCTCCCACCTTTGTAGGGATCCTAACCTCCTCCTTTTCCTTTATAAAAAGAAGCCATCTCTCTTTGCACAAACTAGCTGAACAACTGAAAAGCTGAACTTGGAGAAATACTGGAGAGATAGGATAAGAAGGAATTACGTTCAGAGAGCTTGAGTTCATGCCTTCTGAGATAGCTTGAGTCCATGCCTTAATCCCGTCCGAATTCCCTGACGAACATCTTAGACGTGCTTCGGCTGAACCCTGCTGGAGGAGACCTCGACGTCAAAGCTTTGGTTGTATCTCTTCCTTTCATTAATACATATATGTGACTATTGTTTGGTTCCACTTTTTCGTTACGACATTTGTTTAATGCAATTTGTTTGGCACTCTTTTACTGGCTAATAGTTATGAATGAAATGTTATTATGTCGTATGTTGTTCTTGTTTTTTGATTCTATGTGCAAGTATCCAAGCATGATTGCGAAAGGATTGTGACTTGCCGAGACAGGAGCGAGAGGCCACCACCACTACAACAATGACGACAATGTTGGAATCTTGGTAGGTTGATCTACCGTGTCCTATTTTCATTGAATAATTAGGAATCATCACTTTAGCATGTATCTTTGTTTCTAAACCCACTCTAGGGCTAAGGGATCGTCTCTGTCCGTAGAGAGGATTTACCTGCTTAACAGTGTGGCCTGAACACATACTTCATCTAGACTTGTGGGGTTAAACATGAGAATAGTATGTTTTAGGTAGCTATGTAAGCCTCCTATGTACTTGAGCAAAGTATCTTGGCTCTGAAAAGTTACACCTAATAAGAGAGATATTCTCCTAAATTCTTGGGTGTATTCTTACACATTTTGTCCCTTATGTTGCCTAAAGTTTTGCCAGTTCATTATTGCTTTTTTCATATGAGCTAATGGATGAAACTGTTGTTTTATTGCAGTAATGAAATATGACCATGATAGAATAATATTACCATGTTTTTTGATCTCCTCCTTTGTCTTGGATTCCCACCAAACAAGTGTTTCACCTTCCATTCTCAATGAAGCTAATTGTATTTTGCTATCATCATCTTGAAGGTTTTTAATTATTAAATAGACATCCAATTGCCTAATCTGATTATCAAGCTTTTCTGCATTGACTTCACCATTAAACATTAGCAATTCAAACTTAATATCAAGTTTTAAAAAAGGAATTTTACCAGTGTTCTTTGACTTGTGTGGCTGATGTACTGAAGTAGAAGTAGACGATGATGATGATGAGGGTGAGGATGATGGCTCTCCATTACCTCCATTTCCTCCATTTCCCTTCTTTGAGTTATCTTCATCATTGTGGCCTCCTAAATATCCTTGTCCTTCCTTATGAAGTTTGGATCCTTCTCCTTCTAGTCTCTCAATCCTTTCTTGATAAAGGATTCTAACCATCTCAGTCATGTCAAGGAATGCTTTCCTAAACACTCTTTCTTCCTCTTTGGGATCAACTTCTTCATAGATTTCTCCTTCCTCTAGAGGCATGCTTAATGTAGATTCTGCTTCTTTAGGAGGTGAAATAGGTGGTGGAGATTGTGGAAATATTGCTCTCCTTTTCTTTGGCTCTTCTTGAGACCCTTCGACTCCCACCAATTTTCCTTCTCCTCTTTTGAGCTTGAGCCATGTAAGCATCTAAAAATTGCAAACAGTTAAACAATTCTTTGCACAAAACAACACCAAAGAATAAAACTCTAGCTCTGATACCAATCTGATCTGAAAGGACTGTATTATTTTTGTTGTGCTAAGTGTCTTTTCAGTTTATAAACATGTGCATACTTGTCTCATTAGTTTGCTTAAGGATTGAGGATTTTAACCATGAATTGTAGATGATTTTAGTGAATTAGAAGCATGAAAATAAGCACAAATAACATTGAACAACAGTGTAAAATAGATAAATAAGTCACCACATAACATTTACACAACAGACATGATGAGGCATTTCACTCCTCCTGGGCTACATCTGTTGGTCCAGCTCCCAATGGCATCTCCATATTTCATTATGCTCAAAATTTTGCAAATACATGTAGTTACAGGCCTCTAATGGATGTTTTCTCTACACCAACGGCTCCAGAATGCTCCAATTAGTCAAGAATGACTCTTCATTAACCCTGAATGGGCGAAAATTGAGTCTCCTACTCATTTTCCCAGTTACACCTAGAAAAACTTCACTAAAAGTGGAGAACTCCACTTAACTGGAGTTAATTTGGAAAATTTCGCCATTAAAAACGTGCCTCCAATCCTCCACCAATATTAACCATTTACATTTAATGTTTAGTGGTTGGGTGGCCACATGCCAACCCAAACCACAGCTTACAAACCGTGCTGTCGGCGAAACTCCAAGAGGAAACCATGGTTGAACTGTATTAAAACTCCGGTCAGGTGGGTGGTTAGCGGAGATCACGCGGAAGGTTAAAAAATCATTACATGTGATATATATAACATTAATTTTGCAGCGTTTGTGAGCTGTCGGTTGTAAATTTTTTTGTTACGTTTTGTTATGTCATGTGACCACGCCTCACGGGACCGTCGGTGGTCCCAACCCCCAAACATTAATACAATAAAATTTATCAATAAGGTGACTCCCATACAGGTTAAGTATTAATGTGCAGAGCGGGTGGTTAAGACTTGGGCGTGCCCTGCCGGTGGTCTAGGGTTCGACTCTTGTGGCCTCCACAATAATTTTAATACACCACTAAGGGGACATGTCGCGGCCTCAAGGCTGGCCACATGTTACCCTCTGATTAGCCCAAAAATAACAATGTACAACCATTCATCAAATAAAACAGTGCCACTTGTCATCCACTGATTGGCCTGGAGAAAAGTAATATTCTTTGAAATATTCCTTTTTGTTGACTGTACATCCATCATGCTGACTGGGAATCCCAGTCAAACCTGTCGCAAAATCTACCTATTTGGGATTTCGATCAGAACACGATATCTCCCTCATATGACATTGGTTTTTTGAACCATTCGCGGCTCTGGTATCAGGAAGACGATATCTACGCAACCATCCTAGTTTCAACCCAATCCTGTAAATTTCAATTTTGAGAAAAAAATATGAACTCCTGATCAGCGTAACATCAAATTTTTTTGCCAGTATACGAGTATCCAGGATACAAGTAGGTGTTTTTGGGTTGGTTTTGGTCTATATATGGACCCAATCAATCCATCAACAACATTGGATGCACCTAGTGTCTCTTGTTTAAAATTTTCCAGGAGGGGGGCATCTGGTAGGACATGATAAAGGTATCCAGACTATGTGTAGATAAGCTGTAATTGTTGATATTTACTGATGGTCTCTTCCTCGTTTTGTGGGTTTGAATTAGCCACATATTTAGATATTATGATGTAAGATATCTTATAAAAATTCTGAGCATAAATTTTTCTTCCAAATTAGCTTTACACAAGCTTCAGTTTTTCCGCCATTTGTGGATATGTTCTGATATGTGTATACTAAGCAGGTGTTTGTTTAAAATGAGTAAGGAGTTCCAGGCCCGAGTCCTATCATACCGGGAACTGGAAGAATGTGAGGAAAGAAGTGGCTATTGAACCAAAGTTTCCATGTGTCCCAAATGGTTGACCTATGTACAACTTTTTTGTAGCCCCCATAAGGGTGCGTTGAAAAAAACACAGATGAATAGTGTCTTCTGTGATGCTATTAGAATAACACCACAAGTGAAAGGTCATGACATGATTTCTAGGATCTTATCCTTGTTTACCTTCAAATTTTGGAACATATAAAGCAAATTTGGTAGGCATGGGTGTC
>JAXQQM020070356.1:0-109799 GCA_034641835.2 Pinus albicaulis
CCTGCATGAGATCCGCCCAAAGGCGCTCCCATCCCGGCAGCTTCTCCCGACCATTGACACTATCTTGATATGAGTGCCAAGCCTTCGGAAGACCAAGGAGAGCCAAGTCGACCATGTCCTCTTCATCGACAGTAACCCCCACACTTCCCAGTTCATCTCTGCATTGAGTGAACTTCGTGAGGTATTTGGCGATACTGTCGCCCTTCTCCATCTTGATGTTCCTGAGATTATCTTTGAGCGCCAGCTTCCTTTGGTCACTCTTACTCTGGAATAGATCCGTCAAAGCTTTCCACATTAAATATGGAGTAGCCTTTCCATGCAGGCTGGATACAATATGATCCTTGACGCCCTCCAACAGGATCCTTTGACATTTCGCCATCTTCTTTTGCCATACTTCGACTTCAGCAGGATCAGTGGGCTTTTGGACATCCGTATCTATGAACTCCTTGAGACCATTATCTTCTAATACTGCCTCCATGCGATCCTTCCATGCAACATAATTCGAACTGCCTTCAAGAGCATATTCGAGTCGCAAACCGTTGAAAGACATTTTCAACAACGGCACCAAGAAAACAAAACTGCTGCAAAATTCGAATTCCACCTCAAAGCTCAACCGCTCTAGATATGTGAGAACAAATTATTTCTAGCACAGGCGGCCAGAGCGTTTACGGACCTTTCACTTTCCACCGGAAGATGATCAGGAGGGCTCTGGCCCACCATGCAAACTACGCTCTACAAAGAAATAAGTTTGTAATCACTGTGATGATCAATCTCTGCTTCAATAGCTCTGGTACCATGTAGAAATTTTCTGAATAATGATTAATTATCGACCGAGACTATCCTGGTCACATACTATTTGAACTTCATACACAACACATAATCTCTTCCACTCAACTCAACTCAGATCATCACACATGCGGAAATAAAATCAAGCGATAACACATCAAATCATCATACACATTAACACAGTATGTATGGGGAAAGCTTATAGCTGAAAACCCCACAACTATTTTGTATATTATAATGGAGAAATCAAGTAACTAACTCAGTACAATACTCCTCACAAGTACTCAGTACTTTCTCATACAGTTACTCACAATCTAGCTCAGTTTTGAACAGGTTACTGGTTCAAAACTCACCGCCAATTGCCTTGCCTCTATTGTGTGTTTCAATGCTATGGGATGGCCTCTTTATATAGATAAACCACCAGCCTGAACCGCGCAATCCTCATGGGCTTACTCCACCTATCTGTGTGTTGCAAATAGCAACAGTATAGTCACAACTGATAGCTAACTCCACCCTTTCATCTACCTCTTTCACTGGTCTCCACTGAACTGATCATGCATTGTAGTGAACTGATGTGTTTTTGAGTTGAATAATGAGTTACTAATTAATGAATTAAATAATATTTAATTCACTCCACTCATAACTAATTGATTAGCTAGTTAAACTAATCTCAATCAGTTCAACTAAAATAAACAGAACACAACTCCACTAGCTGTCTCATTAACTCCCCCAAACTTCTGCCACTGAAGTCCAACTGAAGTCAACCATGCATGATGCCATCAAACCCTTGGGAACCACGTGATTCCTCTGTCAGATGCATGAGCCACTTCTGTAGCTCGAACCGAAGTGCTCCAAGAGAGTAAACTGCTGTTTATAGTCTAAATATTATTAAGGGTAAATAATATTTGACTTCCCTGTTTTAAGGAGAGGCAGTCTAAAAATAGACTTCGACCTCTTTGACCTCAAAAATAGAGTCTCATCTATTTTTACCAACATGACACATACTTCAAGAATCTCAAACTGGAATCCTCGAACCATGCTCCATATGTCTAAAAATAGACATAGTCTAAAAATAGATTTTGCGCCAGAATTTTCCTGCGGGCCCACTTAGTGAAGGCGACTTCATTTCACTAAGCTCCATCATCTTGCTGCATTTTCAACATCATAAACCCAATGAAATAATAAACCCAAGGGGTTAATACTAAAATCTCAAGTGATTATAAACCCAAGGGAATAATATTAAACCCAAGGGATTCATATTATAAACCCAAGGTAAATAAACCGTAAGATAAATATTGTAAACCCTAAAATAAACATGGTTAATTATGGATTACCAAGGTTGATTTTCATATTGAGAAAATCTTTGTCACAATACGACGTTGGACCATGGTTGACCTGCATGGTTTTCATATTAAGACAATCTTTGTCACAGTGTTACATTGGACGATGGTTAACCATGATTGAACATGGTCGGGGATGATTGATAATGGTTTACCATTGCTAACCATGGTTGACGATGGTTGATAATGGTTCATTTTCATATTGATACGATCTTCGTCACAATGTGACATTGGACCGTGATTAACCAAGTTTGAACTTGAAGATAAACTAAAGAGCTTTATATTAAACCCAAAGACTAATATTATAAACCCTATGAATAAACCCAATGGTTTACCATTATTGACCATGGTTTACTATGGTTGACCATGGTTGATTTTCATATTGAGACAATCTTTGTCATAATATGACATTGGACAATGGTTGACCATTATTATAAACCCTGCGAATACTATTATATTATACCCTATGTATATGAACCCTTATATTAATGAACCCAAGGGTTTTATATTATAAACCCAAGGGAATAATAAACCCAAGGTGTTAATACTAAATCCCAAGGGATTATAAATTCAAGTGAATAATATTAAACCCAAGGGATTATAAACCCAAGTGAATAGTATTAAACCCAATGGATTATAAACTCAATTGAATAACATTAAACCCAAGGGATTAATATTATAAACCCAAGGTAAATAAACCCTAAGATAAATATTATAAGCCCTAAGATAAATATTGTAAGCCTTAGAATTATCATGGTTGACCATGGTTGATTTTCATATTCAGAAAATATTTGTCACAATGCAACGTTTTACCATGATTTATTTTCATATTTAGAATATATTTAACACAATGTGATGTTGTACCATGGTTGAACATGATTATAAACCATGGGGATTTGTATTAGAGCAAATGATAAATATTGTAGACCATATGTATAATATTAAACCTTAGGAATAAGAACCCTTTGATTATTAAACCCATGGGATTGATATTATAAACCAAAGGGATTATTACTAAAAATCCAAGGGAATTATATTAAACCCAAGGGATAAATATTATAAACCCAAGTTATATAAATCTTAATATAATTATTATAAATCCTAAAATAAACATGGTTAGTGAGGGTTTACCATTCTTGATTTTCATATTGAGACAATATTTTCCTCAATGTGACATTGGACCATGGTTGATTTTCATATTGACACAATCTTTGTCACAATGTGCTATTGGACCATGGTTGGCCATCATCTTTAACCATGATTATAAACACAAGGGATTTTTATTAAACTCTAGGATTAATATTATAACTCCTATGAATAATAGTATACCCTAGGAATAAAAATCCTTATATTAATAAGCCGAAGGGGTGGATACCCAAGGGAATCATAAACCCAAGGGATTAATTCTAAAACCCCAATATTTTATAAACTGAAGGGAATAACATTAGACCCAAGGGATTAATATTATAAACCTAAGGTATATAAAACCTAAAATAAAAGGGGTTGGATAAAATAAATATGGTTGACTATGGTTGACTTTGGTTAACCATGGTTTACTATGGTTGACTATGGTTGACTTTGGTTAACCATGGTTTACTATGGTTGACTATGTATGGGAGAAATATTAAACCTAAGGGATGAATCTTATGAACCAAATTTAGTTAATTAAATCCATGGGATTTATATTAACTCAAGGATTAATATTATGAACCCTATGAATAATAGTACACCCTAGAAATATGAACCTTGGATTAATACGCCCAAGGGATTGATATTATAAATCCACTGGAATAATAAAACCAAGGGATCAACACTAAAATTCCAAGGGAATAATATTACACCCAAGGGGTAAATATTATAAACCCAAGATATATAAGCCCTAAGATAAATATTGTAAAACCTAAAATTATCATGGTTGATTTGCATATTGAGACAATATTTGTCATAATGTGGCATTGAAACATGGTTGACAATGGATATTAGACCCAAGGGATTAATATTATAAACCTAATGTATATAAACCCTAAAATAAATATTATAAACCCAAATAAACATGGTTGACTAAAATAAATATGGTTGACTATGGTTTGGAGTAATATTAAACCCAAGGGATGAATATTATCAACCTAGTTCAATTAACTAAATTCATGGGATTTAATTAAATCCAAGGATTAATATTATGAACCCTATGAATAATAGTACACCCTAGGAATATGAATCGTTTGATTAATAAGCCCAAGGGAATGAAATTATAAATCCACAAGAATAATAAACCCAAGGGATCAATATAAAAAACTCAATGGAATAATATTACACCCAAGGGATAAATATTATAAACCCTAAGATAAATATTGTAAACCTTAAAATTATTATGGTTCACCATGGTTGATTTTCATATTGAGACAATCTTTGTCGCAATGCAACACTGCAACATGGTTGACCATGATTTGTTTTCATATTTTGATAATATTTGTTACAATGCAATGTTGGACCATGAATGATTTTCATATTGAGAAAATATTTGTCATAATGTGACGTTGGACCATGGTTGACCATGATTATAGACCAAGGGGATCTATATTAGACCCAATTATTAATATATAAACCCTATGAATAATATTAAGCCCTAGGAATAAGAACCATTATATTAATAAATTGAAGGGATTGATATTAGAAACCAAAGGGATTAATACTAAAACCCAAGGGATCATAAAACCAAGGGAATAATATTAAACCCAAGGGATAAATATAATAAAACCAATGTATATAAACCATAATATAAATATTATAAACCCTAAAATAGAAATGGTTGACCATCGTTACCATGCTTGATTTTCATATTGAGACAATATTTGGCACAATCCAATGTTGGATCATGGTTGTCCATGGTAGACCATGGTTGATTTTCATATTGAGACAATATTTGTTACAAGGTGACATTAGACCATGGTTGGCCATGATTATGCACCCAAGGGATTTATATTAAACACTATGAATAAGAACCCTTAGATTAATAAACCCAAGGGAATAATATTAGACCCAAGGGATTAATATTATAAAACTAAGGTATATAAACCATAAGGTATATACAACTTGTGTGGGCCTAATTGTTAAGAGCATGTGTTTCCTCCTAAGAGGTCACAAGTTCAAAACCATAGGGGTTAGAGTATGTATGCCTCCATAGAATTAGCAGTCAAATCATTGTGTGGAGGTGGGCCCCTTGTGCCACAAACAAGGGGGTCTCATACACCAATTTGGTGTTTGGCTTGGCCGTGACCTTAAAATTAGATAATAATTATAAACCCTAATATAAACATGGTTGACTATGGTGGACCATTGTTGACTCTGGTTGGGAGTAATATTAAAACAAAAGCAAACCAGGGCCTTGCCTTTTTTCTCTGCCTTAGGAGTGAAAGCAGGGATGAAATTTGAAGTGAAGTTAGTTAAATTGTCTCAGGTTTCAGCACAAGATGGATTTTATGGTAATTTCTACAAGGTGTATTAGGGTTAGGGTTATGTGGGTTGCATGACGATTTTATTTAGAAAATTTGCAGTGGTTGAATGAAGAGGGCATAGGAAATGGGGAAATATTTGGGTTTCTCTATGTTTGACTTCGTGGACTTCGGTGCAACTCCTCCAAGCCTGAATGTGATGCATATCCTGGAATGTGCTAAATGTGTATCTCCTTATCTCTTCTGGGTCTCTATTGATATTCTTTGTTATTCTCTAATTTTATCCTAGTATATCGCTAGAAAGGTTGTTATATATCTCTAGTTTCGTAGTGATGCTCACAACGGTTTGAATGATTCATTGCAGTACACATTTGGTGTCATTTTTGAGTTGGTTGTCATAGATGTTATTTTCTTTTGGGTCGTCTCTAGTCGTGGTCAATGTATATGGGAATACTAGATATAAATAGAAACCTTTGTAGTGATGCTAGAAAATATCAAGTGTTAGAGATTCAACTACTGCTACTTCCTCAGACACTTCATTATGAATTCTTATTTCCAATTTTTTATTTTTGCAATACAATTGTAAATACTTTAGTTAATTTAGAAATTTTGAAACTCGAATTTTGGACAAATTAATCTATAGGTATGTGGTAAAAAATATTTGGTGTCTCACTGGGAAGATTGAGGCCACCTACCCAGTAACATATTTGATGATGATACTTGTAACCCACTTCCTCCCACATTTACCCAAGCTAATTGGCATGAAAAGATCAATCTAACCTTCCACACATCCTATAGAACCTTCAAGAGCCAACCAACCCTTACAAGTGAACAAACCTGATACAATTTGACATTTTACTGACGTAGACTCTCAACCACTCCAATGAAAATCCATGCATGTGTCTAAGGCCTTCCATTTGATCCCACAACAAGGCATGCAAATTACTATGGAATTTTTCGAGAAGTTCTCAGCTAGTGACCCCAGATTCTGAACCACTTTTTCAGGGCTAGGTCTCAGGCCACTACGCGAAACTTCATGAAACTTTCAGAAATTATAAAAAACAATGAAATAAGGTTACTAATGCCATCATTGGTAGAAGTACTTGATCTGACCCCTACTAGCGATGAAAATAATTTCACCAAACATGTCACAAACATGTAATCAACAAGTCATAACAATAGATCTGAGGGTAGGGGTCTCATATTTATCTGAGAATCGTTAAGAAGCATTGATGTCTTATCACGATAGTTGCATTACTATCTATTAGGTCATATATTCATTGTTCATTCTTTTTATAATCAAAACATGATAAGATCCATACATCAAGTCTGCCAATAAAATATATTCATAAAAATCATATAAACCACAAAAATAACAAGGGTATAGAAACTGTTGAGAGTTTTAATTGGTGAATTAAAGCTCTTAATATTTAATTTGTCAATCCAGGCTCGTAAACATGAGCTGCATTGCACTACTTGATTTAGGTTGTAGGTCAGAGCTTTAAGGTTTCCTTTATAATGATCAGCTAAGGAATAAAACACAAAAATTCTTGTGAATAAATGAATTTTAAAAAGGGAACCCATCCAAATAATTCAATTCAATTTTAAAACTTAAGATCTCTATTAAATCAATCCAATTATTCTCTTTAATGGAAAATTCACTTAAGGGAAACCCTATTTTTTATTGCAAATGAAATTTGAACTTTTAAGTAAAGAATTGCAAACGTAATCTATTTAACCACAACTCGATGCAAACAAACTTGAAACTGAAATCTCGAAATTAATCCTTGCATCAAACCCTAATCCCTTCATGAAGTTGAAAACCCTATGCTAATAGGAGCTCCACAAACACAAACTTCAATGCTCTTCAACAATAAAAAAAAAGGAGAATGCTAGCTAATAACTGATCTAAGAATTCTTCTCCTAAGGAATTATGCACACACCTAATCAAACAACTCAACTTTGCTTCCTACAATTGAAATTCCTCAACACTCCTGTAAATGATCTTTAGTCTACTTCACCAAACCCTAGCTTCTATGAAATACACAACAAACTTTCAAAATTATATTTAATCACATAAGGAACACAATAAGGGAAACTCAAGAAAATGATGTTGCTACTCTATAAACCAATCAATTTTCAATTCTCACTTTAATTGTAAACCTATCCTAAAATAATTTCTTCATTTATTACAAATCGATCTCAAGAAATTGGATAACTGGAATCTAAATCTACCTAGAACTTGCTTCTAGATATGGCAATGTCAAACTCAACAATTAAAACAAACCTTGACACACTAGAATTTGAAAGCAAGCTACATGCATTAAAATTTAATGGAAACTATTTTTATTGATTCAATCTGGAAATTAAAATTACTGACATGCTTCTATGGAAATTGAAATTATGTTTAAATTTCACACCAAGCAAGCAATGGTAAATTACACTTCTATGTTGGAAGACTTGTAAAATTCGTTGATGCTAATCACTCCCTAAACTAGTACTCTGCTTTTTCAAATTAAAAACAAATCTACTGTCAATACAATTTAGGAAATCAGAAAATTAATTCTGCAATGGAGTTCGAACAATGGCTATAGGCTTTTCAATCTAGCTCACCCTCGATAGATGATTTAAGCTGTTATCCCTCATATGCTCTCACTCTCCAAGATAATTCAAAGATAGTGTTGACAGAGTAAAAACGAATTTCCAGAATTAATTCCCCATGACCAAAATCACATTGGGTGACTGAAAATCGTGCTAGATCTAGATGCTAGGGATATAAAACCACTCGTCTATACAATTTTTTGCAATCTGGGTGATAAAACTCAAAAACAAAGTGGATCCGACCATGCTTTGTTCAATGAGATTGTCAACGCAGAGATTGATTTCTAATTTGATTTGTTCGTTTGTAAACATACAAGGAAAGACTCATTCCAATTCAAGTGATCCTAGATAAAAATATCAGCAGTTTGGATTCACGTGTATATGGACAAATATTGACAGGTTTAAATACAAAGAGATCAAAGCACCATTCGGAATGTTGAATGCAAACCACAGCAACCATTCTCACAATCGACAATTTTAAATATAAAATGATCAAAACATAATAAAAAAATGTTGAACGCACACCTATAGAAAATTTCTTGAAATCAGCAAGTTAAAATGTAAAATGATCACGACAAAATTCTACAGCAACAATCTTGAAATCTATAGCACTCAATTTATCTAAGTAAAATCCGGAAAATGAGATCGTTCCCTAATTGGAACCAAACCATTTATCAAATTTAACTAAGATGCATTTACCAAATTGTAAACAAGATTTCGTTTCTTATTCTAACACTCTCGGGATTACACTCAGTCTCATAAAATTCATAAATACACTCCAAATCAAATGATATCAAAATCAGGATGTAGTAATTTAAAGGACACACATATGCATGAAAATATTTTTAGTCTTTCGAAGGCATTTCAAGGTTGGAATCACTGTTACTTATAATTTTCGTTGCTTCTTTACAGGCTTTCCCAATTAATTCAAAAACGACGATGCTCAGATCAACTCATTAGGTGGAACTTATCCATTATAGGAGGACCGACCCTTAGTGAAGAGTTCGTATTTGATTCAAAGTTTTTAATTCCTTTATAATAGCACAGAACTTTTGAAATGATTTTGTTCGACTTCGTGAGAGATTACAAACCAAATTTAACACGTTGTCTCTACATTTGGCTCAATCGATTTACCATGACTAGCGTTGAAGGTAACACCGAGGTTTCCTTTGTAATTAATTAGAAATACTCGGCCAATGGTTTTCAATATGATTCAAATTTAATTAGACACTCAGTGTACTTTTGCAATAAATAGAGAGATGTAGTGAATTGGAATTGGCATGCAAATATTAAGAAATATTTGCATGAATGAAATACACACTCAGATATGCTGAAACACAACTACATATGAACAATCGAACTTGGATTCAACAGTGATGTAGCATAAAAGAAAAAAAATCAAAACTAATTAAGGAATCACACCTAGCTAATCTAAAAATCTACCTATGATGAATAAACTTCCCAGATTGTGGTGGGCCCTTGCCACACCTAGGAAGGGAACTTAAAGAAAATAAAATATTCTCAACAAACTAATTCAAATCCTTCCATATCAGCTCTTCATTCTATAACTTGTGTTAGAGCCTAAATCCACCTCAGGCTAAAGGAAGGAAGAGTTCAGGGTAACATCAAACCACGCTCAGCCTTGTAGCTAGCCCTACAAGGATAGGACAGGGCTCTCTCCATAAAAGGATATTCAATAAAAACACAATAGTGAACTGATATTAGGCTAGGTAAAATGATAGGAAAAAGGTTTAAATAAATGAATGAATTTTCAGGGATGTGTGGAACAAATGGTGTTGGGCAGTTTGAAACTAGGGAATTAAATCAGAGATATAGGGTATTTCATGGGGCAAGGTAGGCAGGGATTTTAACAATTAATTTTAAATAATGATGGAATTGTGAGACTGGTGAGGAGTTGAAAAGGGCATAGGAGATGGATCCTTTTCAAATAGAAGAAAACATAGAGCATTGAATGTTTTCCCAAGGCAGAGCATTAAACAATGAATTCTACCTATATATCTTGAAAGCATCCAACCAGACAATGTAAATGAATGAATGGTAAACATGACAATTAACAGATGAACACAAAAGAAAGAACAATGCTAAAATCCATACCACAGGGATTCCACAAATCAGAGCTACATATCTTTATTAATTCCCTGCCAAATTGTTACAACAATACCAGCCTCACTCTGCTGCAAAAATCCAACCATTACACTCTGAAATTCATAAAATATATACATTTTCTCACCCTTCTACTAAGGGAATTGAGCTCAACCATTTTCTTAAAAATTGAATCAGTTACATTAAACTTGGGCCGAATTTCTAAAAATAGGTGTTGAAGATGAAATCGTATCTCCTAAAAAATAGCACCTGTTACAAAAATGAAAGATTTTTTTGTAGATAAGGTCAGTTTGGAGAAAAACCTCTCTAAAATTTGGAAAATTCGTTTCCAGTTGCTCGCAATCTGTTCCACAAAATCATCTCTAAAACAGAAAATCATTAAAAATTTAAATCTGTAAACATGAGTTGTAAAGATCTAGTCACATATCCCAATTAGTGACACCTTTGAATAAAATGAAAGAGGTTTTTGTTATATGGCTTGTGGTTAACAAAAGCCTCCTTGGGTTTTGAAAAATTACTTTCCATCTGTTGTAAAATGGCTCTGCACTAAAATGACTAAAACAGTAAAAAATATGAAAAATTTGCTTTGTTTTAATGTAGGCTCCAAATATCACTGTATATCTCCCACAAAATAGCACCTGTGCATAAACTGAAGGAGGTTTTTGTTACTTGGTATGTGATGAACAAAAACCACTTTCACTTTTGAGAAATTCCTTACCATTATTTCACAAACTGATTTTGTACTAAACTTGTCATTGTGTGCAGCAACTGACCTCAAAACATGCATAACCAAGAATCACTCATTCATTTCGATCATATCTTCTAATCTGGGAGCCGGTTATGGGAGTGTGATATACCATTGGAAATATTTTTCCGAGCTTCTTCTGATGGAAACACTTTTGATATGTTTTGTGCTGAACATCATGTGCAAAACATCTAACAAAACCAGACATATTAAGAGCTCATGTTGATCTCTGGTGACAGGCTGCGAAGACTCGAACTAACATCGGCTCCATTGGGGATGGCAGCTCCTTGGAGGTGTCAAGAAAATCTTAGAAAAAGTGCCTCATCCATTGGGCATGGATGGTCAAACAACTGCAAACCCAAAACAACTCATACCAATCCAAAAACATATACATACTGCAACATGTACATAAACAAATACCGGAAACTGAAATGTTGCCTTCGGAAGCTTATTTATTTACAAATCTACCCTACTTTTCCGCAAAACCAATAGATCAAGTAACACTGTAATTCAAGATCAACCAATCAAGTAACTGTGACAAGGATGTTGCTTGAAAGTGCTTCAAACAGGACACAAATGTAAATGCTGACAACCATACATGCACATAACGAGTCTGGTTATGTAAAAGACAATTCGATCTATCATTCAAACTGAAAAAAATTTCCATGTACGTTGCAATAGGATCGCAAAAACCAGACTCTATTTGCTGCCCCAACTCCACAATACATGCTTCCAGCTGCAAACTATTAATGCAAACATCCACAGGCAGCTCTA
Organism: Pinus albicaulis; assembly: GCA_034641835.2. NCBI lineage: Eukaryota > Viridiplantae > Streptophyta > Pinopsida > Pinales > Pinaceae > Pinus > Pinus albicaulis. The sequence continues at coordinate 11,823 of JAXQQM020070356.1, forward strand.
TTGTTTCTTGTTTTGAAGGAGGGAGAGTTTCCAAGAAATTTTTGGGATCTCGGAATTCATATGATTGGATCTGATCATTTAAATACTGAATCTCCTTCTCAAATTTTTCAACAACTAACTCAAAGAAACCAGTTTTAGCTTTAGCAGGAAACTTCGAAGATCTCAAACATTGAAGCACGACAATGAAAAATACTTCATCAATTTCAAAATCCACTAACTGATCTCTAACTTCTTTTAAAACTTCACAAAGCGCAGGGTCTGCCACATACCCTACCATTTTATTTTAGTGCATGAATGGATCAGTGAGCTCTGGAATCTCTGGATTTAGTTGGAGTCGTCAGGTGAATTTTTCAGCCTCATATGTGTCTGACTGTTGTCCACTATCAACAATCAGATCTGAACTTGATACATGTACTGGGGAAATTTGCAAGTCAGATGTTACGTTTACAAACTAGACCAGAGATTGACTGAAGCAGCGTTTATCTACTTTCTCTAATGCAAAGCAAGAGTGTTTCGAAGGCTACCTGGCATAACTTCAGGCTCCGTTTGTAGCTTATAAAACAAATAACACTAACAAGCCAACCATTTTATCCCCAGTATGGTCGCCACTATGTTAGAGCCTAAATCCACCTCAGGCTGAAGGAAGGCAGAGTTCAGGGTAACATCAAACCACGCTCAGCCTTGTAGCTAGCCCTACAAGGACAGGAGAGGGCTCTCTCCATAAAAGGATATTCAATAAAAACACAATAGTGAACTAATATTAGGCTAGGTAAAATGATGGGAAAAAGGTTTAAATAAATGAATGAATTTTCAGGGATGTGTGGAACAAATGGGGTTGGGCAGTTTGAAACTGGGGAATTAAATTATAGATATAGGGTATTTCATGGGGCAAGGTAGGCAGGGATTTTAACAATTAAGTTTAAATAATGATGGAATTGTGAGACTGGTGAGGAGCTGAAAAGGGCATAGGAGATGGATCCTTTTCAAACAGAAGAAAACATAGAGCATTGAATGTTTTCCCAAGGCAGAGCATTAAACAATGGATTCTACCTATCTATCTTGAAAGCATCCAACCAGACAATGTAAATGAATGAATGGTAAACATGACAATTAACAGATGAACACAAAAGAAAGAACAATGCTAAAATACATACCACAGGGATTCCACAAATCAGAGCTGCATATCTTTATTAATTCCCTGCCAAACTGTTACAACAATACCAGCCTCACTCTGCTGCAAAAATCCAACCATTACACTCTGAAATTCATAAAATATATACATTTTCTCACCCTTCTACTAAGGGAATTGAGCTCAACCATTTTCTTAAAAATAGAATCAGTTACATTAAACTTGGCCCGAATTTCTGAAAATAGGTGTTGAAGATGAACTCGTATCTCCTAAAACATAGCACCTGTTACAAAAATTAAAGAGGTTTTTGTATATAAGGTCATGTTGGAGAAAACCCTCTCTCAAATTTGGAAAATTCATTTCCAGTTGCTCGCAATCTGTTCCACAAAATCATCTCTAAAACAGAAAATCATTAAAAATTTAAATCTGTAAAAATGAGCTGTAAAGATCTAGTCACATATCCCAATTCGTGACACCTTTGAATAAACTGAAAGAGGTTTTTTTTATATGGATCGTGGTTAACAAAAATTTCCTTGGGTTTTGAAAAATTACTTTCCATCTGTTGTAAAATGGCTCTGCACTAAAATGACTAAAACAATAAAAAATATGAAAAATTTGTTTTGTTTTAATGTAGGCTCCAAATATCACTGTATATCTGCCACATAATAGCACCTGTGCATAAACTGAAGGAGGTTTTTGTTATTTGGTATGTGATGAACAAAAACCTCTTTCACTTTTGAAATATTCTTTACCATTATTTCAAAAACGGATTTTGTACTAAACTTGTCATTGTGTGCAGCAACTGACCTCAAAACATGCATACCCAAGAATCACTCGTTCATTTCGATCATATCTTCTAATCCGGGAGCCGGTTATGGGAGTGTGATATACCGTTGGAAATATTTTTCTGAGCTTCTTTTTATGGACACACTTGTGACATGTTTTGTGCTGAACATCATGTGCAAAACATCTAACAAAACCAGACATATTAAGAGCTCATGTTGATCTCTGGTGACAGGCTGCGAAGACTAGAACTAACAACTCGAATCAACACATACTCTAGGACATGGAAAACGTAGTCTTTGAATTGAAAAATGAAATTACACTTGACAACAAATAGTTTAAAAGCTATTAAATTTGGGACTCTCACAACTTCTTTGGATGCAAGCTTTATATATTTCCCGAGAATTAAAAAATGGGAAATGATCCATGCTGATCAGATCAAAAGATCTCTATGCTACTTAACTCATCTAAATCTGATTACATTGTCCATTTCAAGCTTTGTTGCTCAACAACGCTCCATTCATAGCCATGGATATAGTATGAAATTGACTCTAAAAGATGTTATGTGTTGATTTGTATTATTTTCAACTGTCTTTGACCAAAAAGCCAAGGCAAGGCTGTTTTGGGAGATTTTGACAATTCTGGAAATTTTTGAATTTTACATAAATTAGCCTCAAGCCCCCTTGAATATCTCCAAAACCTTAAGTGATTTTTCAAACTATTATAGGGTTAGTAAATTGGCTATACTGCGAGAAAACCCCATGTGCCCAAATTTCTTTTTTCGCCTTCCTCTGCACGGAAAACGAGGTGGAAGTTGGTAGTTTATTATTTTTTATAGATTTGGAGAAATTGGGTAATTTCCTTTTAGAGACCATATGCATGAGCTGGGTGGAATCCAAATGATGGAGAGGTATCATAATATTATTTTTTTAATAACCTCTCCCGGTTTCTCTGGAAGCACGCCGAGAATCCCAAAGCCCTAAATTAGGCATTCCCATACTTAACTGGCTTGTGAGAGATTTCAGCGATAGAACCCTGTGATAAATCTACTTCAAAAAAACCCTCATTAGTGAAACATGAAATAATCATAATTAATCATAGAGAAGTGAAAAAATTTATGATATTCAACCATAGAGAGTATTTGGCCAAAAGTGACAGAATTAGGGTATAGCACGGGCTAAAAACCTAGGGTTTTAGGGTATAAACAGTGATGTTTCATGATGAAAACATGGGCATATACAAGGCCCAACAGAAACCATAAAACCACATAATAACAAGTGAATTTATCCATCAAATAAAAGAGGGAAAGATCTATTATTGACATAAAAAAATGCAACCAGGTATGGGACTTCCACGTACAACCCGACCATAGATTTGGATGAACCAAATATTTATTTCATCCAATCACCCCCATTCCATATTCCAAGCATGAGTGTGGGGTCTCATGGAAAAAATAAAACAAAAGAAAACTAGGGCTTCCAGAGGCCAAACCACCTCAACCCTCAACAAGGGATTCTACTTCACAGTCAGACGTCACTAACCATCACCATATCAATCTATACCCAATTTTTCCAGGGCTTCAAACCATTTGGTCCAATGATGGCTTCCAGGACTAGTAACTCAACCATAGTTATTGTCGAGCTTCTAAATTTTTTTTCCAACCATGGATTCCAATACTAGTAACTCTACCCAATAAGGGCTTCCAAGACTAGTAACTCAACCCAAGTTGTTACAAGGCTTCCAGAGCATTTGTCCAACCAAGGATTCCAGGAACTAGTAACTCAACCCATAACCATAAGGAACATGAGAATAAACCAGAAAACAAAGGGAAAGTAACCCACAACAGGAAATGATAAGGCTAGGAAAAACCACTTACAATATAGGTCATCCTCCATGCCAGTGAAAGATCATAAGCAAGAAACCACATGCACGTTCCATGCATACCAAAACTAGCAATAAAATCATACATGTAACTTTGCACCTCCAAGTAAAACCCACTGTAGCTATTGATCTTGATGTCCTCTTGTGATTTCCTATTTTTCCTTTGCCTTCTTACACCAAATCCCAAGTATTCCACACTCCTCCAAGAGTGCTCCAAGAAAACTCAAAGTGTCCAAGAGTACAGGAGAGAGAATATAATGAGAGCTCCAAAACTGAACCAACAAAAGTGTGCCAACTGATCCTTAGTATCCTTTTTATTAATGAGGCCTATATTTTCATAGTAATAAGGTTTAATATTTATATTTAAAAATACTTAGGCTTATTTAATATTTATTTGGAATTACAATGTGATGAACAAAAATTGGCATAACTTGCGTGAGAAAAAACTTTGGGTCACATTATGAAGAACAACACTCATTGTTGCAATATGACAAGAAAATCAATGTCACAATATGACAAACAAAGTTCTAGATCGCAATGTGACAAAAAAAACCAAAATCAAAATATGAAACAATGAAATCAATATCACACTATCACAAATGAAAAAATGATGTCACACTATGACAAATAGATAACAAATGTTTCAACGTGATGATATAGTCAAACATAGTCAACCTAAATAATCAATCTTTAAATGGCCAACCATGGTCAAGCTCAATCAACTATATCTTTATCATAGTAAAAAAAAAAATCAACCTTGTTCACCCATAACCATCCTTAGCCAACCTTATTTGACCATATTGACTTTGGTCAACCATTGGTCAACCATAGTCAACCTTACTCAGTGAAAGTCAAAGTTTAAAATTGTTTAATAATAATAATAATAATAATAACATTGATTATTAATAATACTAGTAATAATAATAATAATATTAATAATAAGGTTCACTATATTATCAATAATATTATATATTACTATTAAGGTAAACTATAGTAATTAATAATACTAATAATAATGATTTTAATATTGTTTATCAATACTATTAATATTAAGGCCTATGAACTATGCTTAATATTTATATTTAATAAGGTTAAAGGTTTAGAAAACTATCATAATCTAATGCAACGTAATCAATAATCAACCCCGGTTAACTATTATCAACCTCAGTTGACCATGGACAACTATGGTCATCTTCGATTAACCATGTTCCATAGTCAGCCATGGTCAACCATAGTCAACTAATTTTAACCATAATCAATGTGTTCAACCATAGTTAGCTATGGCCACCATGGTTTACTATGATTAACTGTGGTTGAACATGGTCAACTATGGTATCCTATAGACAAATATGGTTAGCATTGTCAACCACACCAACAATAGTTGACTCTATTCATCATGGTTGATTATAATTAGCCATGGTAAACCATGAAATTTAGTTAGGCATGGTTAATAGTAGTGAATGATGATCAACCATGACAAACCATCATCATATTTGGTTAACCATAGTCAACATTGAAAAACCATGGTCAACCCATGCTCAACATGAAAAAACCATGGTCAAACATGTGCAACCATGGTTGCAATGTTAAAAATGGGCAACCATGGACACCCATTGTCAACATGAATTACCATAGTCTATGATAGAAAAATACGGTCAACGACAATCAAATTAGCCAAACCTTGTTCACCCATGGTCACCAACGTCAACCGTGGCCAACATACCCAACCATAGTGAACCATGAAAAGCCATGGTCAATGATGATCAAACATGAACAATCATGGTTAATCATGGTCAACCATAATCTATCATACCCAACTATAATTATTTGTGGTCAACCATGCTCATCCATCGTCAAATCTATATTAACCATGGTAAAAATAATCAAACATAGTGAGCTATGGTCAAACTCCTAACAACCATGCCCTTCTCTAGTTAAGCATAGTCAACCTTGGAAAACCAAGGTTAACCCATGCTCAACATGGAAAACCATGGTCAACCATTTTTATAATGGTTAAACATCCTCAACCAAGGTCACTGTGGCTGAAAATGGTCAACCATGGCCAAACATTGTCAACATGGAAAACCATAATATATGAGAGAAAAATATGGTCAAGCATGGTCGAATTGGTGAAACCATGTACACCCATGGCAGTAAATAGTAATTTTTATCCCTGTTCACTTCCCACCCCTGATCTTGAAGTTCCCTGTGATGAATATTGTGTACTATATCCACCTTGGAAGAATACATCAATATATCCTTTGAAAACTAAAAGAAAATTCCCTTGAATAATTTCTGAAGAAGCTTAGCTGAAACCCTAAATTTCTAGGTCAGCGCTCTTAGGCAGTTGTTTGTATGCGTTGATGGTAGGTTGCATGTTCTGGCCTAGTGTTTTCAAAGCCCTTATGATTTTAAAAACCACTTTGAACCCTTTTTGGCAGTATTTCCTCATATGGAGGAGAAGCTTCGTGCACTAGAAGCTTCCAGAATGATGATCTAGATATTGTTCGATGGAGATATGGTCGAGCTCTCCCATTTGTAGGTCTTGATCTTATCAATAGGGGATTTTTCCTTGAGAAGTGGTCATTCCTCCTTCTTTTATGGGCTCCTAACTCCCTCTCCCTTCCTACAAATTTAGTCCCATCCTTCCACTAATGGTTGGTCATTGTTGGTTTAGCCTGATCATAATCATTTGAATCCCTATGGTGAGATAATGACTAAATTTCCACTTGGTAGAAGGAATTCTTGAAGAGCCACGGTTTGGACTTGGACATCAGCAAAGGGAGGCCTCCAACATCAAGGACAAAATTGTATGCTTCCTATTTTAGCCATTAATAATACATCTGATGTTTCACTTTCCATATTTTTCTAGGTATCTATGCAAGTCGCCTAATACTCCTTGATCTGTTAGGTAGTTTTTATTTGATATATGCTATGTATCCTATGATGTTGTTTGATTTTTTCTCTTGATCTCCTACAGGTATTCTAATAACACAACTAGCAAGGAGCGAGCCTAAAGGATCGTGGATTCAAGGCCTTCATCAAACGACTGGACGATAGAATTAGGAAGAGGTAGGTTCTCTTTATTCCTCTTTCATTTTGAGTAAAATATAGGAAAGGGTTCATTAGATAGTCGTGTGCGTTGCTAGACCTGCTCTAGGGCTAGAGAGATCGCCTCTATCTGGAGAGGGGATTGTCTTCACAACATACAGTCAACATCGTCAACATACCCAACCATAGTCAACAATGGGAAAAAATGGTGAGCCATGATAAAAAATGAATAACCATGGTCAACCATAACTAATCATAGTTTATCACAACCAACTATAATTAATTGTGGACAACCATGGTCATCCATAGTCAACTATATATTCACTATGGTCAATATGGTCAAACATAGTGAACCATGTTCAATGCCTGTGGCCATTGTCAACCATGGAAAATCATTATCAAATATGGTTTACAAAGTCAACCATGGCCAATTATTGTCAACTATGTTCCCCATGGTAAATCATACTCAACATGGTCACCCTTAGCTGACTTTAATCTATCCTAGTAATCCTTTCTCAGCCATGGTAAAAATTTTTGACCATTATTGGCCATCCAACCATGGTGAAATGTAGACAAACAATGTTAACCATGGTCAATGATGGTCAACATGGGAAACCATGGTAAATTTTCTCTTCCATGGTCATGCTTATTCCACTACATTCTATTCTCTTAATGTTGACCATAATGAGCCAAAACCAACCATTATAATTATGGTCAACCATAGTCAACACTTGGTCAATCTTGCCAGCTTTGGTCAACCATTATCAACCATATTCAGTATGTGCCAATCATTTTTAACCATAGTTAACTAATGTCAAATACGGTCAACACATCATCCCACTCAGCCATGAACTAGCACAACGAAATTAGTAAAAGTGGTTGATATATGTAGATCAATGATATTTTTCACCTTTTATATCCCAATGTTGATAATGTATATACCCACATTTACTAATATAATTGTGATAGAGTACTAACTCCACAAGAAAAGTTTAATAAAGATAAGTAAAAATATCTACCCACTCCCCAAAATATTCTAAAAATTGAGTTAGTGATTCAGTTACCATTCAAAATTCCACTACTAATATAATATAATATAGCATTGTAACCACAGGTTACACTGATTTTCCTTGAAAATAATATATATGAGTTGTGGAGCAGCTAAGCATTGACTAAGTAGTTGTGTATGTGTTTGAATCTCCATAAATATATATTTTTCCCTTTATGGTAAATTGGTTAGCTCAAGATTAAATGTCTCCCTGTTAAGATTTGAAATCAGCACAACCACTAGATCATCCCATGTTTCCATAAATATTTTTAATGAAAACTACAAAGACTTGGACTTTTCTCATTCTTTAAAGTCATCGGGTGACATGTAACCCACTAGGTTGTACCACATTTACATAAATATTTTCAATGACAACTGCAATTACTTGGACTTAGACTTTGGTCATTCTTCAAAGTCATTGAGTTACATGACAAAGATGGGCTTGGAAAGTTGGGCGAGTGCATTAGTTTTCAATTAAGGCTAAAATCATAGCACAGAACCAGAGACTGTGCAACTTGACAAGCGGTACACGGAAGTCATCATTTTGTGTGAGCTATGCCTGAATTCGGTGAAGCATCACAGATATAGTTTCCGCGAAATCCATTTCCATAAATATTTTCGATTACAACTGCAAAGAATTTGACTGGACTTTGGTGATTATTCAAAGTCTCCCAGTTACATAACAAATATTATCTTCGAAAGTTGGACCAATGCATTGGCTTTCAATTCAGGGATAGCATCATAGCACAGAACCATAGATGATGCAACTTGACAAGTGGTACTCAAAAGTCATAATTTTGGGTGAGTGACGCCTAAATTCAGCGAAGCATCATAGGTATAGTTTCCATGAAATATGGACCAAAGAGTAGGTCATACCACATTTCCATAATGATTGTCAATTATAATTGCAAAGACCGGGACTTTGGTGATTATTCAAAGTTTTCAAGTTAAATGAAAAATATGAGCTTAGAAAGTTGGATGGGCGCATTGGTTTTCAATTGAGTAATTGCATCATAGCACGGAGCCAGAGACAGCTCAGCTTGACAAGCGGTACTCAAAAGTTGTCATTTTGGATGAGTGATGCATTCGGTGAAGCATCACAATTATAGTTTCTATTAAATCCAATGAAACATAACAGATGTCCCTTCCATAAACATAACATATTTATACACCAATGGACATTGGGAAATCCACAGTTCTATGTATTACTTCAGCATAAGAAATACAGGCACAACGCGGTACAATGGAAGTCATTAAAAACCTAACTCACCAACGTTTAGAGTTTACTTATGGAACATTACAACAATAATTGCAATCTAAGAACAAACACCCTTAACTCTACTACAAAATTCTTTCTCTGCACATAGGTTGGACAATAGCTACAGGCGCGTAAAGAACTACCCTCTAGAATTATGACTACTATAATAGAAAAAAATAGTCTCAATATCACTTTCTTCTCCTTCAGCCAACCCTTGAACTATCTTGGACAAGTCCTCTTATTGTTACTTCATGGCTTCGACGGCCCTCCTCTACCTGCTTCTCTTCCCATCCATCTACCTCCTTCTTGTCTAATTGTTTTAGATATTCTTTGGCATATTCCTCTCCAACTGTCCCACATCCATTAACTACCTAGTCAAGACTGCTGAAAATATTTACTACCAGCTCATCAATGTTGGAAAATTAATCTCAACCACCACGTTAAATTTTCTGACAAAAACCATACCTTAAGTAAAAAAATTTCAGGTTGCGGATTGAGTTTGTAGGCAAGGAAATGGGTCAAACGAAGTTCTGAACAGGAGGAAAATTACCCATTCTACAATAGATTAAATAATCAAATTAAAATGAAAATTTATTAATGGTTGGTAGAAACGCATGGGCAAACCTATCCGCAAAGATCAGAAAATCATGTTCCCTCATCCTATGTATTAATTTTCTCTTGTCATAAATTAATGTGTTAGAAATATATGTTTTGATCATACATGTGTGTAGGATTATTATGCATTGTGGCAGATGTAAGTCTAAAAAGACAAGGGGAGAAAATCGTGGAGAAAATTTTGATGGGCGCGTCAAAGAAAATAGTTACAAGTTTTACTCTGTGTTACTATACAACTTCTGGTGAATGTAAATATCAGTAAGAACACTTGTTTTACTGGTGAAGGAGCCACAACCTCCATATGAATTACTTCTTGTGTTTTTGAATCATAATATAAAGTTTCGTTAGTCACAATATGGTTCTAGAAATTTCACGTATGAGTTTTACCGCAACAACTCTATTTTACTATGAGTAATTTTTTTTTATTTATTATTGGATCCATTATAGTTGTGCAAGTCAACATGTTTTTATCTACGCCACTCTATATTAAAAGGAAGATTTTTATGATTTCATTTATGTAATTGTGTTGTCTCTATTAAGACATTTCCACAACTCTATGTGTTGAGGAACAATTCCCCTCTCTCAATTTTTTGAAGATGGTATCAGAGCGAGTTTAAAATTTTATTAAGAGATAGTTTTTTTTACTGAGGAGTTAGATTTTTTTCTAAGGAGCGTATTTACCAGTAGGGAGAAATTTTTACATAGTGTAAATGGTAGCAACAAGCAAAAGCTTGACTAATCCACAAATACCTCAGTTTAATGGAAAAAATTACGATTATTGGGATATAACAATGAAGGCTCTGTTTTATTCACAAGACATTTGGGAATTGGTGGAGAATGGTTTCCAAGAACCAGCAGATGCAGTAGCATACAATGCTTTGACACAAGAAGAAAAGGATTTGTTGAGGGACAATAGGAAGAATGACTCCAAAGCCCTATTCTACATCTTTTAAGTAGTTCATGAAAGTATCTTCCCAAGGATTGTAGCAACAAAAAAGTCCAAGCAAGCATGGGATACCCTCCAGATAACCTACCAAGGCATGACAAAGTTGAAGACGAAAAAACTACAAATGTTGAGAAGAGATTTTGAGACAATTTGTATGAAAGAACCTCAGAATGTAGACTCATTATTTACGCATGTAATTGGATTAGTTACTCAAATTAGATCTCATGGTGAGAAAATTGAGGAAAGGAGAATATTTGAGAAAATATTGAGAAGCATGTCAACAAGATTTGATGCCATAGTTATGGCCACAAAAGAGAAAAAGGATCTCTCACATTTTTCAGTGGATGAGCTTCATGCATCACTGATTTCTCATGATCATAGGTTGAACAAAGCAACAACGAAAAAACTACAAATGTTGAGAAGAGATTTTGAGACAATTTGTATGAAAGAACCTCAGAATGTAGACTCATTATTTACGCATGTAATTGGATTAGTTACTCAAATTAGATCTCATGGTGAGAAAATTGAGGAAAGGAGAATATTTGAGAAAATATTGAGAAGCATGTCAACAAGATTTGATGCCATAGTTATGGCCACAAAAGAGAAAAAGGATCTCTCACATTTTTCAGTGGATGAGCTTCATGCATCACTGATTTCTCATGATCATAGGTTGAACAAAGCAACAAAATCCTCATTGGAGCATGCTTTCAAGACACAAGTTTCATTTGGTCAAGGTAGAGGTCGGGGAAGATCAAATTATATAGGAAGAGGAAGAAGCCCACATAGAGGTGGAAGAATCAGCCCTTTAAATTCAACTAGAAGGGGCAGCAATCAAAATCCAAGTCAAGGTTCAAGACATAATCAATCACAAGGTCAGAGGTATGGTAAATCTCATGTTCAATGTCATTATTGTAAGAAGTATGTCGATTATGCAAATGAATGTAGAAAGAAGAAATATGACATAAGTAAAAAACCAAGTGCAAATTTCATAAAAGAAAATCAAAACCATGATAGCATGTTTTTAGCTTGTAATGTAGCACAAGAAAAACAAGGGGATGTATGGTTTTTGGATTCAGGTTGTAGCAACCACATGACTGGGAACATATAAATGTTTTCCAATCTAGATGAAAGTGTGAAATCTGAAGTTACGTTAGGGACTGATAGCAAAGTCTCTGTCATGGGAAAAGGAAGAGTATACATTCTAACAAACAAGGGAGAGAAGAATTATATTTTAGATTTTTATTTTGTCCCTAGTTTGAAGCATAACCTCATAAGCATTGGACAACTCGTGAAAAATGGCTACAATGTCTTTTCCAAAACTGATGTGTGAACAAATTTGGATAAGTCCCCAAGAAGATAGTTGCTTTCAAAATTTCAGATGACAAACAATAGAATGTTTCCTCTCAAGCTAAAATCATATTTGAACGAAGAATGTGCTCAAGCACAACTATTAGTGAATTCACAAGAGAATGAAAGAAAAGTTGCAGCTGTCACACGAGTATAATTTCAAGGAGAGGTCAAAGATGAAAATTGGTTATGGAGTTTGAGATTTGGTCATCTCAACTTTGGAGGTTTGAATTTGTTGCATAGGAAAGGCATGATGAAAGGATTTCCACTCAGAGAAAAAACGGACAACCTATGTGATGGATGTATCTTTGGAAAACAATATAGAGAATCATTTCTAACAGGAAAGTCAATAAGGGAAAATGAACCTTTGGAGATTGTCCATTCAGATTTATGTGGACCAATGAAAACACCATCAATTGGTGGAAGCTATTACATTTTGAATTTCATAGATGACTATACAAGGAAGACATGGGTTTACTTCCTAAAAACGAAAAGTGAAGTGTTTGCGCACTTCCGTCAATACAAATCTCTTGTTGAGAATAAAAGTGGACACTACATCAAAGTGTTGAGGACTGAAAAAGGTGGAGAATACATCTCAAGTGACTTCTTACATTTTTGCAGGGAGCATGGAATTCATAAGCAATTTACAACAAGGTATACACCTCAGCAAAATGGTGGCATAGAAAGGAAGAATAGGACCATTATGGAAATGGCAAGGAGTATATTGGAGGAAAATTATTTGCCAAATGATTATTGGGTTGAATTTGTCTTGTGTGAAACATATTTAATTAATAGGTGTCCAACCAAGAGCGTTAAGAACATAGTTCCTAAAGATGCATGGAGTGGAAGAAAGCATAGTGTCACTCACATGAGAGTGTTTGGATGTGTGGTGTATGCACATGTCCTGGATGAGTTGAGGAAGAAGTTTGAAAAAAATGGGGATAAATGTATATTTGTTGGATACAATAATGAATCCAAGGCATACAAACTCTACAATTCATCAACCAAGAAAGTCATAATCAACAAAGATGTTCAGTTCATAGAAGAGGAAGCATGGGATGGAAGTTTAGAGAAGACAGTCAATGTAAAAACATATATACCACATGAATACAAAGAGGAATTGACTGCAACATAATTAGGGGAATTTTGACGTCTAAAATGGGCCTCCTAAGGAAATTATAAAATAATAGTAGAAATAATAAAATAATATTTGATTACATCATCAAATTTTAGAGGGAAAAAATAAAAAACTACTTTTTCAACTCGTATTTTGAACTTATCTCCCTAAGGTTTTACTCAAATTTCAAGAAGGAATACTTGTTGGATGCAAAATTTAATTCCCCATTCAATGAGTAGCCATGTTGCATACTTTTGATGGACTCAGCTACACGAAAAATGAGAAAACATTAAAAACATGACTGCAATCACGTTTTTCATGTATTTCTCATTTTTCGTGTAGTATAGTCCATCAAAAGTATTCAACATGGGTACTCCTTGGATGGGGAATTAAATTTTACAATGAGTACTCTCACTCGAAATTTGAGTAAACTCTTAGGGAGATAAGTTGAAAATATGAGTTGAAAAAGAAGTTTTATTATTTTATTATGTTTTAATATTTTTACTTTTTTACTCCAAAAATGGTGAATCATCCCCCATGGTTGACATCATCATCTTGAATCCTATTGGTTCTCATAAAGTTTATTTTGGTTGTACATTTTTCTTAAGAGGCCCATTTTAGACCTCAAAATTTCCCTAATGGTAATTCCTCAACGATGACTCCTGCTACACCTACACAATATCAACAAAGCATTCAACATGTGACACTGTCAACAAATAATAGGAAAGTGTCACACAACCAAGCAAGTGCTTCTCCAAGCACACCACAAAGATCCGCAACTCCATCTATTTCAAGTGCAACACCAAGTGACATGACAAGCCCATCTTCCGCAAGCATAAGAGGACAAAAATTCAGCTATTTAAGTGAAATTTATGAGCAAAATGAAGTTGATAGTAGTGCTGGTTTGAATTCTTTGTTCGCATTATTTTTTCATGCACATGACCCAATCCACTTTGAGGATGCATTCAAAGAAGAAAAATGGGTTGCGACAATGGATGAAGAAATAAGAGCAATAGAAAAGAATGGCACATGGGAGTTAGTGAACCTTCCACAAGGAAAAGAAGTCATTGGAGTGAAGTGGGTCTATAAGACTAAGAGAAACATTGAAGGAAATATTTAAAGACATAAAGAAAGGTTAGTTGTCAAAGGATACAACAAAAAAAATGGAAGAGATTATGCACATGCATTCGTGCCAGTCACGAGGATGGAGACAATGCGTACAATATTGTCAATTGTAATGCAACATATATGGAAAGTGTATGAAATGGATGTAAAATCAACGTTCTTTAATGGAGCGCTGAAAGAGGAAGTAAATGTTGCGCAACCTCTCGGTTATGAGATAGAAGGCCAAGAAGACAAGGTTTCAATAGGGGAATTTTGAGGTCTAAAATGGGTCTCCTAAGGAAATTATAAAATAATAGTGGACATAATAAAATAATATTATATTACATCATCAAAGTTTAGAGGGAGAAAAGAAAAAACTATCTTTTCAACTCATATTTTCAACTTATCTCCCTATGGGTTTATTCAAATTTAGAGGAGAAACACTTGTTGGATGTATAATTTCATCCATCATACAAGGAGTACCCATGTTACATACTTTCGATGGACACTACTGCATCAAAAATGAGAAATACATGAAAAACGTGTTTGTAATCACATTTTTTATGTATTTCTCATTTTTCGTATAGTATGGTCCATCGAAAGTATGCAATATGGGTAAAAATTAGATGAGGAATAAAATTTTGCATGCAACGAGTACTCCTGCTCGAAATTTGAGTAAAAACTTAGGTAGAGAAGTTGAAAATACGAGTTGAAAAAATAGTTTTATTATATTATTATTTTTTAATATTTTTACTTTTTTACTACAAAAATGGTGAATCATCCCCCAAGGTTGAGATCATCATCTTGAATCCTATTAGTTCATATAAATTTTATTTTGGTTGTACAATTTTGTTAGGAAGCCCATTTAGACCTCAAAATTCCCCTAATGATAAGTTGAGGAAAGCTCTTTATGGGCTAAAGCAAGCACCATATGCATGGTATAGCAAGATAAATTCTTACTTGATGGACAATAGGTTCGAAAAATGTGACAGTGAACCTACTCTCTACATCAAAGAGAGTGAGGGTGAGCTTCTTATTGTTGTTTATGTAGATTATTTTATTTTTATAGGGAGTGATTATTTCCTCATCGATGATTTCAAAGAAGTCATGAAAAGTGAGTTTCTAATCACTGACTTGGGGTTCTTAAGATTATTTTTGGGCATAGAAGTGAAGAAAAAAAATATATATTTGTATTTTCCAATAAAATTATGTAGCGGACATTTTAGAGAGGTTTAATATGTAGAACAGCAAGCCAACACCAACTCAAAATGTCATGGGGTTGAAGTTGAGCAAGGAATATTGCAGCAACAATGTCAATCAGACATTATACAAAAGTATGGTGGGCAGCTTAATGTATTTGAACGCAACTAGGCTTGACATAATTTATGAAGTGAGTTTGGTGTCAAGGTTCATGGAGACACCCAAGGAGACACATTGGCGAGAAGCCAAAAGGATTTTAAAGTATGTTAATGGGAAAAAGGAGTATGGTATTTTGTATACCATAACAGATGATTTTAGGTTGGTTGGTTATATTGATAATGACTGGGCAGGAAGTTTTGATGACATAAAGAGCATGTCAGGGTATGTTTTTAATTTGGGTTTGGGAGACATTTCATGGAGCTCCTAGAAGCAACCGATAGAATCATTGTCAACAACAGAAGCTGAATATGTCGCCGCAACAAAAAAAATGTGTCAAGCAGTTTGGATGAGAATAATGTTGAGGGATTTATGCCATGAAAAAGAGGGAACAACCACTATTTTATGTGAGAATAGTTCAACAATTGCACTATCAAAGAATTTTGTTTTTCACAAGAGGACAAACCACATTGATGCTAAATATCATTTCATAAGAGAATTAGTTAACAATGGTGATATTGTGCTGCAGTACTACAGGTCAGAAGAACAATTTGCAGACATTTTCATAAAACCATTGGCACATGGAAAATTTTTTTATCTCATAGATTGTTGGGAAATGGTCAATGGCGGCAGTTGTGATTAAGGGGGAGTGTTGGAAAATTAATCTCAACCACCACATGTTAAATTTTCCGATAACAACCATACCTCAAGCAAATGTTTTGCAAGTTGCTGATTGAGTTTGTAGGCAAGGACATGGGTTAAATGGAGTTCTTAACAGGAGAAAAATTACCCATTCCGCAACAGATTAAATAACGAAAGTCAAATGAAAATTTATTAATGGTTGGTAGAAACATATGGGCAAGCATTTCCACAAAGTTCAAAAAATCATGTTCGCCCATCTTGTTTATTAATTTTGTCTTGTCATAAATTAATGTGTCAGAAATATATGTTTTGATCATACATGTATGTAGGATTATTATGCATTATGGTGGATGTAATTCTAAATATTCAAGGCGAGAAAATCGTGGAGAAAATTTTGGTGGGTGCGTGAAAAAAAAATAGTTACAGGTTTTACTATCTGTTACTCCGCAGCTCCCGATGAATGTAAATCTCAGTAAGAACACTTGTTTTACTGGTGAAGGAGCCACAAACTCCATATCAATTACTTCTTGTGTTTTTGAATCGTAATATAAATTTTGGTTAGTCGCGATATGGTTCTGGAAATTTGACGTATGAGTTTTACCACAACAATTCTATTTTACTTTGTTTTACTGTGAGTAAATTTGTTTGATTTTATTTGCTCGCACAACTAAACATGTTTTAATCTCCACCACTCTGTATTAAAAGGAAGAATTTTGTGATTTGATTTCCACAATTGTGTTGTTTTTATTAAGACCTTTTCGCAACTCTGTGTGTTGAGGAAGAATTCCCCTGCCTTAAATTTTCTAACACTCGACACTCTACCAACTTCCTTCCTTCTGAAAATATCTCCAAATTCCTCTACCACAATGACCTTACTCTGCTTCACCCATCATCCCTGATCTGAAAGGAGTGTATTAGTTATGTTGTGCTAATCGTCCTTCTAGTAATATAAACATGTACAAATTGTCTCCATATGTTTGCTTAAGGAATGAGAGTTTTAACCATCAAATATAGATGAATTAGTGAAATTTAAGCATGTAAATAAGCCTTAAAAACACTGAACAACAGTGCATGATAGAGAAAAACTTTCACACATAAATTTTACACAGTAGGCATGATGAAGTAGTTCACCCCTCCTGGGCTACATCTTCTGGTCCAGCTCCCTATGGCATGTCTCTTTTTTTCTTTAT
Source organism: Pinus albicaulis (assembly GCA_034641835.2). Lineage (NCBI taxonomy): Eukaryota > Viridiplantae > Streptophyta > Pinopsida > Pinales > Pinaceae > Pinus > Pinus albicaulis. Next base: position 29,290 of record JAXQQM020070356.1, read on the forward strand.
GCTCAAAATTGTAAATTAAATTTGTTTACAAGCCTCTAATGGCTATTTTCTCTACACCAATGGATCTAGAATTCTCAAATTAGTCTAGGTAGACTCTTGTTTCACCAAAATTGGTCGAAAATTGACCTCCCAATTCATTTTCCCCAATGACAGCTAGAAAAGCTCCATTAAATGTGGAGACAGGAAATTAAATTAAGTTAAATTGATGGCAAACCCTAAAATTTAGGGGCGCGCTCCAAAATAGCTAGATGGTTTAGGATAACATTAAATTTTAGAGGTGGGGTGGTCACATACCAACCCCGCCGTAACCTCCTCTTATTAACCGTTGAAAACTCTGTGTAACATGACAAAACCGGGAGTGTCATTATTATGAAATTGTAACAATTAAACTTTGAAACCTGCCATGTGACAGGTCATCACCACCCATCAGAGGTTACGGTTATCACAACCGTTAACCGAAACTTCTCTTCAAACTCCGTCATGTGAACTGGAATGTCGCCGATGGTTGTGTTTTATGTTGTGGTTAGAGCGGAGGCCATGGTTCTAGGTGCAAGGCCACATGAGAGGCGGGCTAGCCTTTCGAGGCTGGCCTCCCAAGTGCACAATGCAAAAATTTATAACATTTTATTAGCAATGGCACCCTATAGAGGTAAGAAACACCTCACAGGTGGATTGGTCAAGCCGTTCTCGCCCATGCCTGAGGTTTCGGGTTCGATTCTTGTAGCCTCAAACAAATTTTTCTATACCATCCAGAGGACATGTGGCAGCTTGTAGGCTTGCCATGTGTCGCTCATCCATTGGCCAAGTTCAAACCCATCAAGTGGTCCAAATTTCTTCATACCACCAACATCCAACGACCCATATTGAGCCACGTGGCACAATCCTGTTGGCTAAGTAAAAATGGAATATTTCAAGTATTTATTGTTGACTGTGCCTGCATGCTGACTGGGCATCCAGTCACCAAATTTTGTTGTTTGGGAAAATGGACAAAATGCGATATATTCCTGATATGACATCGATTTTTCGAACTGTTCGTGGCACCGGAATCGCAACGATGAGACCTTTCCGATCGCTCAGGTTCGGACTTGTTTCGAGCAATTTCATTTTTTAGCATAACACTTGATCTCCTGATCATACCTCCCCACTAGGAAGCTTTTGGACCCCAAAATCTCTCTGGACTACTAAACATGAATTTGAGGAGACCGTGTCCCCACTCTTCCAATATGTATCCACTGAAATTTCGCTAATTTCATTAATTGGAGATTTTCATGAAACGACAAATTTTTCCTCGATTCTGTTGACCAACCATTATTTTTTTTGACATTGTCATGCTGCACATTTACTGAGCTTGCATAAAAAAAACCTAAATTTGTATTAAACATCTTGTTTCTACATTGGTCTATAATCAAAGGAAACTTGGAATTACTCTCACCTTGCATCCTGTCCTTATGGCGATTTTTTGTTGAATTAGCCTTGAACTTGTGTTGATTCCTGACCAAGTTCCATGCCTTTCTGAAACCAAAAATGAAATTTTTTGAATCATGTGCTTTCTTTGTCCAGTTTCTTTTCCCTCTCTTTGACCTTTGCAACTTCTCGCATTGACACTTTGTTTTGAGCACCGTTCAACACCAATGTCGACTACTGGAACTGCTTGCCATCTTCTTTCAAAGACAACCTGCTTTCAACCTGAAACAACTCATTACATACATCAACATTTGTTTGAAAATGATTATGTAAAACTTCTCTTCATTTAATCATCATCAACATCGAGTTTTGGCTTGCATTGACGAGCCTCTTCATTTTCCCTACATTAACTAAAGAAGTATCTAGTTTTTTGTGATGATCTCTCACAATATACTCCTTGCCATCTTTGAATAAATGGTATTTTTTCTCATGGCAATGAAATATTTCTTTCCTGCCATACAAGTAAGAACTACCCAACACCATACCTGTTATATCAAGTGGAACAACATCTAATTCAACTATGTCAATGAAATGTGCAGTTATTGCAAAGCGTAACATGCACTTCTTTGAAACCTGTAAATTTGCATCCTTACAAATCCAACCAAGTGGATATGGTTTTGGATGTGGAATGGTCGCAAGATTAAGTTTCTTGAAAAAGTCTTCAGAGATTAAATTTGCTTGTGACCGACTGTCAAATAATGTGTCAACCTTCGTATGTTTGAAAATTACCCTCACATGAAACAGTTCAATTCTCTCTTCTTCTTTTGGAGCTTGTATGTGACAATTAGATATACTAGAGCTGTGTTTAGTTTCTTTCTCTTTCCCCTTTAAATGATTTAGTCCCATAGCTATGATTTTTGTTTTATCTCCTAAATCTGACCCTGGGTCTTGTTCATCTATTTCAATAGTTTTTCCTTTCTCCTTGGCTTTCTCTTTGGCCTTCAAACTTTCTGGTTCCAACTTTGGATGAAGTTTCCAACAATGGTCTTCATCATGGCTAGTTTTAGAACAGTGTTTGAAAAATAATTTTCCCTTTCTCTTTTCTGACATTTGCATTTCTCTTTTTCTTCGATTTTCCTTTAAACTCATTTTCCCCATTCTCAACTAAGTTTTTTTTCCCTTACCTCTAAATGTGTGGCTTGTACACAAACTTCATCTAGGCTTGTAGGGTTAAACATGAGGATAGTATGTCTTAGGTAAGTATGTAAACCTCCTATATAGTTGAGCAAAGTGACTTGGCTCTACAAATATACTCCTAATAAAAGAGCTCTTCTCCTAAATTCCTGAGTGTTAGCCCCCTGTAAATTTTTGACTAGAAAAGTAAGGGGCTAGATTATTGCTGAGCCTTCAATGAATGCATCACCCCTGGAGACACATCATCTTTGAAGTCTCTTGTGTCTTTTCCCTTGATAAAATCCCACTGCTATATCCATACAAGAAGCCTCAATGATTGCTAAGAATTCTGCTCTAGGAGGCCTGCAAATACCCACATTTTAACCCCTTGTCCCCTTTGTCAGCGTTCCCCTTGATCCCCTCTATTTCCCCATTAACCCTATAAAACCTCCCGAAATCCCCTTCAAACCCCACCCTCATCCTTCACTCGGCTTAATTTCCCCTCTTTTCGTATATCGTTACTATTATTTGGCCTCAAATTGCATTGAAAATGGTTGAAAAACCCACTTTTAACATTATATCAGGCCTAGCCCTCCTTCTGATAAGCCCCGCGCCCCGTTCCTCCATGTAACCCCGCACTGGAACCACCCGCTAGCTCCAAAGGCGCCTTTTCCCTACGTTCATCGGGCCTAGTCTCAGCCGTTGATCGTATTTGATCGGACGGCGAGCGTTAACCCCGATGTCCTCCGTGCTTCCCGTTCATTTCCCTTGCCGCGCCATCTCCGTCTGTTTCTGACCGGATCAACGGTCTGGAGCGCCTCTTCCCCTGTGGTCCCCGCTGCAAAATAGCCACAAAACAACCTGGTTTTTATCACACCGCATATGCGCAGTGGGTGGTTTTCTCCGAGTGCCCAGCAATTCCATACAGATCTTGACGCATGGCTCTTGTGCGGTTTCAAAACCGCTTTCCCATCGCACATTATCTTCCGGTACAGGACACACAACGATATGTATATCCGCCATCAGATCTGCCCTTGCTCATCCAACGATCATCGCTCGGCGAAGCTGCGCAGGGTTTAACTCATCGTCTCTGTACTCCTGGCCCACCGTTCATCGCCCTCCAGTGTGTGTTTGACCGTCAATATCCTCTGAGATCCGACGGCCTAGTTTGGTCTTCCCGCTATTGACTCTCCCGTCATCATCTTGTCTCGCCACGCCACCTCCACGTGTACCCACCGTATCTCCGCCATCCCATTGTATAAGATTCATTCAAAGGTCGGGTTTATTAATGTTTTCACGTATAATTTCTCTGCATTCCGCCAACCTGTGCCATCTCTGTTCTCCACCATTCCACATCATTTTCTGCCATTTCTCTGCAGTCCCACTGTCATCCACATCATCTGCCACCCCACCCATTGTTTTTCGTAACTAGTTCTTGTGTTTTGCAGGGTTTCAAAGAGGTGGAAATCTGCCATGGTTCACATGTCCCACTTTAATGGCAGAATCGAGCAGACAGAATTAAATCTGGGAGCTGGTACTACAGGGAAGTGTCAAGAAAGTGGCGGCAGTATAAATTCCATCAAAGGACAGAGTTTGAAATTCGCAAACCCTATCCGGTGCCATTAAAACCTGGATCTTGCAGAATCAAGACATTTATGGAGCAGTGGAAAGAACCAGCTTATGATCATGGATTTCAGCACTCAGTGTTGGAGGTTTTGGGCCTTAATGCAGCAGTTTAGAGACAAAGTACCAGATCGAGAATCCTGAAGATCACACAGGAGATCCAGCACGCAGAAAACAATGAAATCAAGGTTTTAATCAGCAGAATGTTCTTCCAGAGCAGGGACACAGTACACGTCATTGTTCCAGTTTATATTGTGTCCAAGCGAAGTTTTCCCCCCTTTTAGCAATCCTATGCTATCAGAAGCATTTGTTTCCCAACATGGCAGCCCATTCATTCATTTTGTTTATACATCAAAGTACTACACAGTACTACAGTAAGAGTACATCCAGGGTCATATCAGAGTAATTGGAAATCAAAATAAGATCATCCCATCACCCAAGGAGTGCCAGAGATAAATGCACATAATTTAAATCGAATGGGCTTCGGCCCTCTTCTTTCTTTTCTGGATGATTAATCTTGCATTTAGTTCCTCACCTACCTCCTCTGCTCCTCTTCAACTATAAAACTCAGAAAGAAACATTGTAAAGGTTTTTGATTGGATTTCAGTGAAAGTAAGTTGTTTCTCTTGAGACGAGTTCTCTGTGTAAATTGTAAGATAGATTGAGGAAGGTTCACCAGGCTGAATGCTAAGCTATAAGCTATGTTGTACTTGATTGGTGTTGTTCTTAATATGACAAGCACATTTCTTTGGATCCTGATCTAAAGTTGTGGTGATGTTTTCTATCTTTGTGTTTATTTTTCATTTCATTTCCTCTAGCTTGCATCAGAAATATGGTATAGGACTTACCCTTGTTAGGTACCCTATACTTCTTCTCTTCTTGCCTTCTATGTTTTCTGCTTAATATGTGATCTAAAGATTAGTTTCAGTTGATTTAACCAGTGTGGTAGATGTCATTGCCTGCTCTCTAATGTATGAATTAAATGAAACTGTTTTTAGATGTTCTTGTTAGGATTTGGCTGGAAGATTTGGGAACACTAGGGATTAGAGTTAGCCCTGTCCACTAGGATCCTTGTGCGACCAGCTTGCCTTTCTAAGTTCCCTCGTGCTACCTCTGGTGATGTACAAGAAGGTCTGGAGTTAAATGACCTCTGACCTGATCTATAGACAGAATTGGATGGTTTTCCTTCACTCACCTTCAATCCTTAATGTTCCACACCACACCATCATCTTAGGATCCAAGGCTTTAGATGACTAGCCCAACTGAAAGCTTCTGTGTCGTTAGCAAGTAAACCCTTTCCTGACTCCATTACCCAATGGTCTTGATGTTCTCCTGATTTATCCCTCCTTTGCCTAATTTCCTCTTTGCTCACCCTTTTCTTATATTGAACCCTTCCTTCCTGATTCCCAACAACGAAGTTCAAAATCAAACAAACAAACCCTGTGCTTATAACTAGCCTAATATCTTAAAACTTAAGCCTTGAAGAAATATCTTTTGACTCATATAGAGAGATCCCTCTCTGGACCTAGGAGGGCTAGATCCTAAGGTCTGAAAGTGGTTATGATGTTGTCTCATCTTTTGGTCTTGCCAATCTGGCCAAAACATGGGAACTCCAACACCTGAGTATACACTTGTACATTTTGTCCTTTCAATTGTTTAAAATTTTTCCATTCCATTATGGCTTTCAACATGTGAGCTAATGGATAAAATTGTTGTTTTATTGCAGAAATGAAATCAGTCCATGATAAAATAATATTACCATATTTCTTGATCTCCTCCTTTGTCATGGCTTCCCACCAAACAAGTGTTGCACCTTCCATCCTCAATGAAGCTAGTTGGATTTAGGTTTCATCATCATGAAAAAATTTTATTCTCAAATAAAACTCCCATTGCCTAATCCAATGATCTAGATTTTCTGCATTAACTTCACTGTCAAACATTGGCAATTAAAACTTAACATCAAGTTTTAGAAAAGAAATTTTACCCATGTTCTTTGACTTGTATGGCTGATGTACTGAAGATGAAGTAGAGGATGATGAGGATGAAGATGAGGGTGATGATGGCGACTTTCCACTGTCTCCATTTCCTCCATTTCCCTTCTTGGATTTATCTTCATCATTATGGTCTCTTGATGATCCTTGTCCTTCCTTGTGAATTTTGGACCTTTCCTCTTCTAGTTTATCGTTCCTTTCTTGATAAAGGACTCTCACCATTTCAGTTAAGTCAAGAAATGCTTTTCTGTAAACTCTTTCTTCCTATTTGGGATCCATATCTTCATCAATTTCTCCTTCTCCTGGAACCATGCTTGCTGCTACTTCTGCTTCTTTTGGAGGTGAGCTAGGTGGTGGAGAATGTGGAAATCTTGCCCTCCTTTGTTGTGGCTCACTTTGAGAACCTCTTGCTTCCACCAATTTTCCTTCTCCTCTCTTAAGTTTGAGCCTAGTAAGCATGAAAACCCTTGCAAATAGTTAACAAATCCTTGCACGTGAAAACACCAGAGATAAACCTCTAGCTTTGATGCTAACCTAATATGAAAGGAGTGTATTAGTTCTGTTATGTTAAGTGTCCTTTCAGTAATATAAACATGTACAAATTGTGTCCATATGTTTGCTTAAGGAATGAGAGTTTTAACCATGAAATATAGACGAATTAGTGAACTTTAAGCATGTAAATAAGACTTAAAAACACTGAACAACAGTGCATAATAGAGAAAAACATTCACACATAAGTTTTACACAGTAGGCATGATGAAGCAGTTCACCCCTCCTAGGCTACATCTGTTGTTTCATCTCCAAATGGCATGTCCCTCTTTGTCATTATGCTCAAAATTATAAATTACATATGTTTACAGGCCTCTAATGGTTGTTTTCTCTACACCAATGGCTCGAGAATGCTCAAATTAGTCTAGGTAGACTCTTGCTTCACCAAATGATCCAGGTGGATATCGGTGGCCACACACCTATTCCATTTGGACCCGCAGCATCAATTCTTTCAATTTTTAAGCTTCAGCACAACTTACTATTTTTAGCAGGTTTTCGAGTCCTACACTCCCGGAGCCATTTTGGGGACTTAATGATCCAGGTGGATATTGGTGGCCACCCACTGAGTCCATTTGAACCCCCACAATCAGTTATTTTAGTTTGTAAGTTTCAACACAACTTACTATTTTTAGTAGTTTTTCGGGTCTAGAACTTTCGAAGCCGTTTTGAGGCCCTAAACGACGTTTTTTGGGAAAACGGGGAGCAACATGGTCTACGAACCATGTTGCTCACTCAAAAGTTGTATTCCTTGGATAGATATTTCTAATGAGCTATTAAGTGCGTCAAACAGAGATCAGATGCCAAAGTTACGTCCCCAGGAAGTTGAAGCACCAACTTACCCAAACGGGGCCAACAATTTTGGCGCTTCATCTCCTAGGGTTCGGTTTTTGGATGTTTCATATTTTACATTGTTTCTCAACAATAAATAGGCCTTTAAGCCTCATTGTAACACAGTTTAGGGGCTGGTAGCCGACACATCTCTTCTCAAAGATAAGTGTTGCCAATACCCTAGCTCATCTATTCCCATCATGTCTACATTATAACATAGTTCAGGGGCTGGTAGCCAACACATATCTTCTCAGAGATAAGCGTTGCCAGTACCCTAGCTCATCTATTTCCATTATGTCTGTAATATGCCTGCGAGCCTCAATATAACATAATTCAGAGGCCTGCGTACGCCACATCTCTTCTTAGAGATATGCTACCAGTGCCCTAACTGTTCATTTCAGTCATTTATTTTATTAATAAAATGAAGCATTATTTCCTCTGCATATATGTGCTTATGATTATATGTGTATTCTGTTGCGTTCCTGCAAAAAATCATGGATTTGTCCAGGATGTCGTGGACCTGTTAGTGGATGTGCTGGATGTAGATGTGTTGCCGGTGGGCAGTCATTGAAGGAGCTGGGAAAATTTTTCCATCATTGTGTTCCTCTGTTTCTCAAGGGCCTCCTCAAGCAAGATTTTGATAGGATCTCCTGCTCCTTCATCTTTCTTTCCTTCTGCCATGGGGGGTTGTCAGAGTTGCGAGGTTGAACTCCTTATACCCTGGCCGTGTTGGGGACATGAAAAGAAAAATAGAGAAAGAGTATACCGCTCTGATACCACTGATCCAATTTTTTTGCAGGAACACAACAGAATGCACATATAACCATAAGCACAGATATGCAGCGGAAATAATGCTTCATTTTATTAATAAAATAAATGACTTAAATGAACAGCTAGGGCACTGGTAGCGTATCTCTAAGAAGAGATGTGGCATACGCAGGCCTCTGAACTGTGTTACATTAAGGCTTGCAGACCTATTACAGACATAATGGAAATAGATGAGCTAGGGTACTGGAAACTCTTATCTCTGAGAAGAGATGTGTTGGCTACCAGCCCCTGAACTATGTTATAATGCAGACATGATGGGAATAGATGAGCTAGGGTACTGGCAGCGCTTATCTCTGAGAAGAGATGTGTCAGCTACTAGGCCCTGAACTATGTTACAATGAGGCTTGAAGGCCTATTTGTTGTTGAGAAACAATGTAAAATCTGAAATTTCCAAAAACCTAACCCTAGGAGTTCAAGCACGAAAACTATTGGCCCTGTTTGGGTAAGTTGGTGTTTCAACTTCCTCGGGACGTAACTTTGGCATCTGATCTCTGTTTGACGTGCTCAATAGCTCGTTAGAAAGATCTATCCAAGGACTACAACATTTTAGTGAGAAAAATTAGTATACAACCCATGTTGCTCCCCGTTTTCCCAAAAAACATCGTTTAGGGCCTCAAAACGGCTTTGGAAGTTCAGGACCCGAAAAACTACTAAAAATAGTAAGTTGTGTTGAAACTTACAAACTGAAATAACTTATGGTGGGTGTTCAAATGGACTTGGTGGGCAGCCACCAATATCCACCTGGATCATTAAGTCCCCAAAACGGCTTCGGGAGTGCAGGCCCTGAAAACCTGCTAAAAATAGTAAGTTGTGCTGAAGCTAAAAAACTAAAAGAATTGATGCTACGGGTCCAAATGGAATAGGTGTGTGGCCACCGATTTCCACCTGGATCACCAAAATTAGTTGAAAATTGACCTTCCAATGCATTTTCCCCAATGACAACTAGAAAAGCTCCACTAAATGTGGAGACATGCAGTTAACTTAAGTTAAATTGATGGAAAACCCTAAAATTTAGGGGCGCGCTCCAGAATATTTGGATGGTTTAGGATAACATTAAAGTTTAGAGGTGGAGTGGTCACATACCAACCCCGCCGTAACCTCTGCTTGTTAACCGTTGAAAACTCCCTGTAACATGATGGGACCGAGAGTGTCATTATTCTGAAACTGTAACAATTAAAATTTGAAACCCACCATGTGATAGCTCATCACCACCCGCTGGAGGTTATGGTTATCACAACCGTTAACCGAAATTGTTCTTTAAACTCTATCATGTGAACTGGAATGTCACCAACGGTTGAGGGTTTTGCTGCGGTTAGAGTGGAGGCCACATTTCTGGGTGCAAGACCACATGAGAGGGGGGTTGGCCCTTCGGGGCTGGCCTCCCAAGCCCTCAATGAAAAACTTTATAACATTTAATTAGCAGTGGCACCCTATAGAGGTAAGAAACACCTCACAGGCGGATTGGTCAAGCTGTTCATACCCATGCCCGAGGTTTCAGGTGTTATTCCTATAGCCTCAAACTAATTTTTCTATACCATCTTAAGGACACGTGGCGGCCTGCGGACTTGCCACGTGTCAATCATCCATTTGCCAATTTCAAACCCATCGAACAGTCCAGATTCCTCCGTACCACCAACATACAATGCCCTAGATTGAGCCACATGGCAAAATCCTATTGGCTGAGTAAAAATGGAATATTTCAAGTATATGCTTGCTGACTGTACTTGCATGCTGACTGGGCATCCAATCACCAAATTTTGTTGTTTGGGAAAATGGACAGAATGGGATATCTTCCTCATACAACATCGGTTTTTCAAACCATTCACGGTGCCAGAATCGAAATGATGAGACCTTTCCGGTCGCTGAGGTTCGTACCTATTTCAAACACTTACATTTTTTAGCATAACACTTGATCTCCTGATCAATCCCCAAAATCCTAACTATGAGATTTATTTGCACACGTTCTTGCCTGCTGGATGATGTCATCCTCTTGGTGTGGTGCCTCCCTATGCCACATCTCTCTCTTCTACAACAATCCTACTACTGTGTATTGGATACTTAACTCATGAAACACTCTATCCTTTACAAACCCCTGTACTAACACTTAAAAAAAATTCAAAAAAAATTCTGCCTCCCACACTAGGTTACATAAGGTGACTAAGAAACCTAAAATCATCTAAGTTATATGAACATTGATATTGAGACAAAGAAATTGGGCAATCAAAGAAAAATATGTCTTTGGCATAGACTCAAATGACATGATGGGGTAGGGAGGAGGCCTAAAAGGGGAAACTACTCCTTTAACATTTCGATTTATCATCTTTTGTTTTATTTGTAGAGAGAGAGCCTTCGTATACTCTTCTAGTGTCTCTTTGTCCAGCGTTTTCATACCTGTCCTATATGGAAATGAAAACATATCTCAAATGGCCTCTGGTGTTATTTTGATGACGACCTTTTATCCTTGAGTAGAGATGATAACTCTTTGATTTGGCAGCTATTTGCTGACACCCTCAAATATCATTTCTAGGAATTGATACACTTTTGCAAGCACTATTAGGACCATGTTTGATTCACTTGGCTTGTTGTCATCTTCTATTATATCAAAGGTACTCAGTACCAATTAGATATCCTTTATCATGTTATAGGTAGTTATGACAGGGTCCCAGAGATTAGCATCGCAATCATGGAAATTAGGGTCTTTGGATTTTTCAACCATTGTAACATATAATGCGCTTGGTACTTGTGGTGTTTCCATTGGAAATGTGGCATTTTCTAAAAAAGGGATTATTTGACTGAGGTGGAGTAAGGAAAAGGAACAAAGTAATATTTGCAAGTGGGATTTAGTAGCCAACAAGTAAGTGCCACATGGCTAAACAAGGTTTGTCGGTGAGATGGAGTAAAATGTTTAAAATTGATGAGTTTAACTAAATTTTAGCTCAGAAGAATGTCAAACTAAGGGTTTTATGAAATTTAGGCCAAACTTGAGGAATTTCAGAGGCTGCATGAACACAATTTAACTCTCGCCAATGTGGAGGGGTAAATTTAGTGGAATAAAGGAATTATTAAGCATGTGAAATGAGTTTGATGGTAAAATGAGTGTTCTTCATGTAAATAGGGCTAGGTTTTCTATTAAAACTTGAATTAAATAAAATTTCACCTTGTTGAATATTTTAGGAGGTTGAATTGTAATATCCCAAAATAGGGAATTTCTACAAAAATAAGAATATCTGAAGATATTCTTAATTTGGAGATCCAGAAAATAGACTCATATGGTGTGTTAAAAAACACATAGCCATCAAATGAGTGAAACAACAGCAAGGAAGAGCTTCTACACCTTCCCAAGTGGGGAAAATGCAGCAAATAGACCCTGAAAACATTATTCCTAAAGGTCTGCATTTTTACTGGGTGAAATAATGCTTGGTTCCCTTAGAATATGATATTAGGCCCTCACATAAAAAAGGGGATCAGAAAGATATCCCTTTTGATATGTTAAATAGACCTCTCGGCTTCATATCAACTCAAAAATAGCCAAATCCCATGACTTGAGTTATGCAGAAAAAGACTGAAGCATGTACAATGCTATTTTATGAGTTTTTCTATAGTGTAATGATAAAATAACATGGATATGGAGTTATATGGAACAATATGACAAGAAAATGAAGATCTAACCTCCTTATTGTATTATAAAGCCAACCCGGCAAGGGTTTCATGAAAGTACAGGTACAAAAAGAGTAGATCTGAATATTCAACTCAGAAAATGTAGTATTAATGCAACATTACATAAATATAGATGAATAATACAAAATATGGATGATAATCCCTTCCTCTATATTTCTAGGAGAAGGGTTTTCCCTTTCCCTAGGAAACTAGCTCAGAAACAAGGGTCTTGACCCTGCTACAACAACTCTATGAAAAGTGACGCAGTTCCTACAAGGGACTGTACTGTAAGAGATGTGGAATACTTTGGCCTACTTCCAAGATGTGAAATATGCTCAAAAATATTCCTAGTTGATCTCTCAAGAGAAGTAAGGCACCTTCTACTGAGAAATAGACCCGGAAGTGGTGTTAACAAACCCCCACTGCAACACCCTGCAACTCAGTAATATTCTGCTACAGAAATAACATTGGGACTAAAGAATGGTGCTTAGCCTCAAGCCTAGATGTGGAGAAATATAGGACAAGCTCTCCCAAGAGGCCTCTCAATGGAAGAGGTGGGATTCCCGCTCGAAAACACCCTGTGCTAAACAACACTCCAACCCTGCTAAACAACAAGAGGAAGCCAAGTCTAAATAGATCAAGATCAAATGATCGTATCAAAACATGAATAAAAAATGCTCCCATCCTCTCCATATATAGCAAGTGAACATCTTCACATTGGGTCCCATCCATATGTGTCATCAAGCCCATGCAAGTTGTCCTCCACCAAAACTGCGCTGTCCAACGAAGGTTCAATGTATCTAGACAACTTTGTTGACTTGGTCAAAGTTGATTGAATCAACATGATCCCATCTCTGTTCACACCCAAGGGTGCTCAAATTAGCTGCTTATTCTTATTACTTTCACATTAGGAGTGTTATTGATTCTTTTAAAGAGGTTAATGGGCCTCCATACCCATTTATTCACCTACCTAGTGATAAAAAAACTCTAATATTCCATTTAGTTTGAAGGCTAAAATTTTGGAATATTACAGTCCTCCCCTCCAAAATGTTGCTTGTCCTCAAGAAACTGTATAAGGAGAGAAAAAATCCTCCCTTCCTCTTTTTGTGGCCTCCTCATCAAAAGTCCCCACTACTGCTCAAAATGATCTGCTACAAATTTGTCCTCCAGTGTTTCCTCCCAAGCATGCAAAACCATATGGCTTACATCCTCCTTGTTGTCCAATGGCCTCCTCAAGTTAGGAGTGATGATGAAAATGGGAAATATTATTCCCAATGAGTGACTCCCACACCCATGTTGTCATCCAAATGAAATGAGCCAATCTAGTTAGCTCAAAAAGATCCTCAATCCCTAGTTCATACAATGTGTTGGGGCTGCATGGAGAGATTGGATCCTCCCAACCAAGGGGTTTCTCTCTCCATTTATGATAAGTATGGGGCTACTGCTGATATTGGGCTGAAATATCATGACCTCTAAGAGTGGCCCAAGCTACCCCTCCAAACAAATAAACCATGAAGTGCCTCCTCCAAAAACTCAAGTTCTCCAAATGGCTCCTCCCACATGAAGAAGAGAGATGTAATTTGGCAATCATGGGCTGCCCATTTCTACTCCTGAAACATGCATCATGAAAAGTAGGTAGAATTGTACTCCCAATGGGAATCTTCATCTCATATCCCACTCTCCAAACAAAGCTCCCCATGAAAATAGAAATATCAGCAATACATGGAAGCAAAAACCAATAGAAACAAGTTATCATATGACAACCAAAAAGTGGATCAAGGTCCCACTCAAGGAACCAGCGTAGTGCATCCTTTGCCTAAATAAAATCAAACAAAAGCAAGTGTTTTTCTAGCCACTTGTTTGCTGCCACAATCATTTTACAATATATAAACATGAAAGTACAAAGTGGTGTCAATGGTGCACACCAAAAATCATGTGGCTTCCCCCACAAACCACCAATGAGATAGCCAATCTCAATGCTACAAATGGCTTCAAGTACATCATTATATAATATGCAAAAATGAATAATGATCCTTGGTACAATATGCTACTCATATAAAGAAAAGAAGTACAAGACATAGAGTGAAATTGTACATTCTCCATCATGTACTTGAGATCTTGAGCTGAAATGGCTCAAGTGGAAATTCCCCCTCACCTCCAAAGAGTAGGGAAGTGGCTGTGACCTCCTCTCTATCATCATCTGGGCTATGCATCTCTCCATATGCTGAAATATTTCATGCTGGATGCCCTCCCAAATGAACTCCTCTACCAAGGAAAGATATGCATCATAATGCATGGAAAAGAAGTCCTCATGTGCTGCATGTAGTAACTTCTCCTTGAGCTTAGAAGCTCTAGTCAATAATATTATGCCATAAGAATATATGACCATATCATAAACCATATATCTTTCATCTCCATCAGGGCCATCAAGAATCATTCAAGCACCAAGATCCTTGGAGTACTCTACCAAGAGTTGAGACCTCCAATATGGATCAATCCTCTCAAGAGACAGCGTTGGTGATCTGGCATGTGAAGCTCTCCTCATGCTACTGCCTGCTACTTTGACATCCCCCATGCCAAAGTCTCCCTCCAAACTCTTCTTGTCTCCAAAATCCAAGAGTGGTGAACCAAATGGCAAGATTTCTCTTACCAACTTCAGATCTGGTGGCCTCCCCGGTGGAATGCCTCCATATAGTGAGACATCAATGACAAGAGAATATTGTTCATATGGTTGGGAAACCTTGCCCTTGCCCTCATAGTACAAATCAGTCTTCCTCCTCCTTGCACCAGCTCTCTGAAATAGATAGGGGTGTGTGCTCCTCATCAAATGATGATGTCCTTCCTCCCTACCTTCTCCTTCCATCAACATCATCTCACAATCATGCTGCTCATTGATTTTACTTTGCCTTCCATATGTGAGATCTTGGGGAACTTATTGTAATGACACAAGAAATCCTTCGGTTGGGGCATGTGCTCCTCCTTCCTCTGCATGAGGCACTAGATATGCTCTATATGTGACAGCGTTGTAACCCCCATCCTTCTCTTCATCTTCAATATAAATAGGAGGTAACTTCTCAATAAGAGGATCCTCTTTTGCCAAAGGAACCTTCATGCCCTCTTGTCCAAGGTTATGAAACAAGGATCTTGCCTCTAGCAAGGTATCATGCAAGATGTGAGCTCCTCTAATAGGTTTCTGAAGTGGTCTTGAGTTTGTAGGTCCTCCCAACTTATGTAAAAGTTTCATTAGTTTGATTGTCTCATGTTTTTTATCAAACCTTTCTACCAATCTCTTAGTGAAATTTGCAAAAGAAGAATTATTAACATTTTCAATGAGAATGACTCAAACATCCACCAAGCATAGGCCTTACCTTCAAAGTGCAGCGCTACAACTCTAATGGCTTCATCTTCAGAAACTTGGTACTGCTGCAAATAAGTATACAAATCCTCCACCCAAGCTTTGGTTGAACAAGTTGGGGATCCATCAAAGGTAGATAGAGAAAATATATCCATGTCATGCATCTTGCTCCCCTCCACCTTGATCTTGCAAAAATCTTTGAAAGTAATATGATCTCTAAACTTTTCAGTTTGAGATTCATACTCTTGCAGAAAATTACTAAGAGTTTCCCTCCTTGGAATTTCCTCTTCTTTCATCTATTTCATAGTAGATCTGGGAATTTGACTGCATTGTGCATAATAGGGTGTAGCTGCATGCTCACACCTATCATGTGCCAATCTAGATCGGGCTCTAGATCCAAACTCCTCAAGAGATTCCATCTCTCCTCTCATCTTCTTAAGATCTTGATTCTTCATTGATGTACTGCATAGATTTTGGAAGAAGATTTGTAAGCCTATCTTCCTTTCTTTCTCCACATAATGCAGTCTTATTTCTGTTCATCTCTCCTTCTCTTGATAGCATCATGGCTGAGTTCCACAGGCTGAGCCAAGATTATGCTCTGATACCACTGTAATATCCCAAAATAGGAAATTTATACAACAATAAGAATATATGAAGATATTCTTAATTTGGAGATTCAAAAAATAGACTCATATGGTGTGTTGAAAAACACATATCCATCAAATGAGTGAAACAGTAGCAAAGAAGAACTTCTACACCTTCCCAAGTGGGGGAAATGCAGCAAATAGACCTTGAAAACGTTATTCCTAAAGATTTGTAATTTTACTGGGTGAAATAACACTTGGTTCCCTTAGAATCTGATATTAGTCCCTCACATACAAAAGGGGATCAGAAATAAATCCTTTTTGATATGTTAAACAGACCTCTCGGCTTCATATCAACTCAAAAATAGCCAAATCCCATGACTTGAGTTATGCAGAAAAAGACTGAAGCATGTACAACGTTTTTTATGAGGGTTTCTGTAGTGTAATGATAAAATAACATGGATCTAGAGTTCTATGGAACAATATGACAGGAAAATGAAGATCTGGCCTCCTTATTGTATTATAAAGCCAACTCGGCAAGGGTTTCATGAAAGTACAAGTACAAAAAGAGCAGATCTGAATATTCAGCTTAGAAAATGAAATCTTACTACAAAATTACAGAAATATAGCTAAATAATACAAAAGAGGGATGAGAATCCCTTCCTCTAGCTTTCCGGGAGAAGGGTTGGCCCTTTCCTTAGGAAACTAGCTTAGAAACAAGGATCTTAACCTTGCTGCAGCAACTCTATGCAAAATGACGCAGTTCCTACAAGGGACTGTGTTGTAGGAGATGTGGAATACTTTGGCCTACTGCCAAGATGTGAAATATGCTCAGAAAGCTTCCTAGGTGATCTCTCAAGAGAAGGAAGGCACCTTCTACTGAGAAACAGACCCGGAAGTGGTGTTAACAAACCCCCACTGCAACACCCTGCAACTCAGTAATATTCTACTACAGAAATAACTCTGGGACTGAAGAATGGTGCTTGGCCTCAAGCCTGGATGTGGATAAATACAGGACAAGCTCTCCCAAGAGGCCTCTGAAGGGAAGAGGTGGGATTCTCGCTCGGAAACACCCTGTGCTAAACAACATTGCAACCCTCCTAAACAACAAGAGGAAGCCAAGTCTAAACAGACCAAGATCAAATGATCATATCAAAACATGAATAACAAAGGCTCCCATCCTCTCCATATATAGCAAGTGAACCTCTTCACATTGCGTCCCATCCATATGTGCCATCAAGCCCATGCAAGTTGTCCTCCACCAAAACTGCACTGTCCAAAGGAGGTTCAATGTGTCTAGACAGCTTTGTTGACTTGGTCAAAGTTGACTGAATAAACATGATCCCATCTCTGTTCACACCCAAGGGTGCTCAAATTAGCTGCTTATTCTTACTCCTTTCACATTAGGAGTGTTATTGATTCTTTTAAAGAGGTTAATGGGCCTCCCTACCCATTTATTCACCTACCTAGTGATAAAACAACTCTAATATTCCATTTAGCTTGAAGGCTAAAATTTTGGAATATTACATGAATCCACAAAGGTAAGGAAAATTGACTGTTTGAATGTGAACTTGAGCTCATAATGCTCATAAATGGACAAGTAGAGTTCACGAGTGCACAGTAGTTGACTCAGAGGATGATGTGTGCAAAATGACAAACGAATTGGGCCCAACATCCTTTGTATAAAGAAATGGCCTAAAACGTGTGAAGACGTGATTGCGTGTGTTTTAAGGCTAATGTCTTGTTGATCTCACCCTGAAAGGTGGATCTTGCCACGTATCACTGGTGTGGTGCCATGTAGCAGGTGGTGATTGGCATATTAGGTTACTGGGTTGGGTGATGTGGTGCAACACGTGGAAGGCTGGTGTAAGGGGTTGACATGGAAGGTTGGTTGATGTGGCAGGCCAAGTTAGCACAAAATGTTAATGTGGTTGGCACGACAGACCCATTTTGGTGCCAACCACATGACCCTAAAACTTTCAATTGCAAGTTTGGGAGGGGCACGGAGGGCACGAGGCATCGCCACGCATCCTCCTCTGCACCCCTTGGTCGGGTAACACCTGCCCTGGTTGGCGGTGCGGAGCACCTTGGACTATTGGATCGGCCCAAGCACCCATTGTTTGATGTTATTGTGACAACTTCCTCCTATGCATGCATGCATGCTTATGGGCACTCGTTGTCACCGCTTGCCCATTGGTGTGCGCTGCTAGCGTGGCTCAGTAGTCTTTTGCTCATGCATGCCCTTTCATATTCCTTGTAATCTCATCACTAAAATTGGACCTTTGGTTCTACTATGCTTGGAGAGTGAAAAATTATTCAAGAGTGGTTCATATTGGCACTAACACATGGTAATCATGGTCAACCATGGTCAACTAATGTTGACCATAATCCATCAAATCCAACCTTTGTAATTACAGTCAACCCTTGTCAACCATAGTCAACACTTGGTAAACTTTTCCAATTGTGATCATTTATTTTCAACCAAAATCTTTGTCAACCATAGTTTATCTTTGCCAACCATTTTTAACCATAGTTAATTAATGTCAACCATAGTGTAATATCCGAAAATCGGGACAGCTCAGCAAGCCTGCTGAAATAACGCACTTCTGAGAATTCTGTGCATAGAAATGAGTTTGCAGCTTCTGGATCCCTTAGATAAGATCATATAAGATCTAAATCCAAAAGGAGAGCAAAAACAAATCAGACTAGGTGGGTTAAACATATCTCCCACAAAATAGTCTAGCTGAAAATCACCCATCCTTGAACCTTCCATCCTTTACTTCCCCATCAAGAACCCCACATGTGAAAAGGTCCTTGGAGTATTCCATCATGAGTTGGGAATCCCAATAAGGATCCAAGCTTCCCAAGAATGACAGCGTTGTAGAGGTCTGAAATGCAACCCCTGTCATGTCATGACTCTCCTCTTTGACATGCTTGATGTCAAAATCACATGTTGGAAAATCATAATCCTCATTTTGCTGCCTCAATTGCAAATGATCTTTCTCAAGACAAGATTGAAGCAGATGGAAATCAACTTCCCCTCGGAAAGTCTTTGTCTTCCAATACTTCATCATTTTGGCCCATGCATGCAAGAGGGTTAGCATCCCCTTGCAATGTTCAGAAATATTCTTTGTGAATGAAGATATCATGGGCTGCCCCAAAGATATGGAGTTTCCATGTGTCCTCATGCTCATGCCATCATAGAATTTTGATCTCTCCTCTCTCAGCACAGATAGCTCAGTGGAACATGGCAATGCCCCTTTTAGGAGATTGCTCACCTCTCTTTTGATTTCATGAGAGATTCTCTGTGTTGTGATGGCTTCTCCCAAGGCTCCCTCCTTAGCAAAGTATGAAAATGTTGCCCATAGTTGAGAGAACACTTTAGTTTCCCTCCAATCAAGAGGTCCTCCTAGTGAAATGCCTTCTTGCAAAGAGGCATCAAGGCATAGAGCATAATGTGGATGTAGGTGAACAGATTTTCCCCTACCTTTATTGCATAGGTCCTCTTGCCTTCTTTGTTCTTCCAATATTTGAAACATAGAAGGGTTCATGCTCTCCATCTTGTGATGCCCTTCCTCCTCTTTTCCTCCTTCTATCCTCCAGATCTCATCATTTGATAATGATGGTACATGCTGCTCATGTGTTATGCCAAGAGCCTTATGTGTGAGACCCTTTGGAATTTCTTGCAAGAGTGCAAGAGTTTCTTTCCTTGGAGCAAGTGCTCCATCCTCCTCTCCATGAACTGTTTGAGGTGCCTTTGTTGTGACTGCATTATCATCTCCTGTCTTCTCCTCCTCCTCTTCAATAACTGAAATTGTGTCATCATCAATAAGAGACCTTAGATCTTGGTCATCTATTGAAGGAGAAACCTTCATACTTCCCTCTTGAGAAGAGAACCATTCATCCAATGGAGATCTTGCCCTTGGAAATGCATCAAACAAACTTACACATTCTTCCATGGTTTTCAGAAATGGCGTTGGATTCATAGACCCTTCCAACTCATGCAAAAGTTTTGTTTGATACGGTTTGATATTGTTAACAGAATATGTTACACATGGGGCTCCATCAAACCTTTCCACTAATTTTTCAATAAACCTTGCATAAG
The DNA here is from genome assembly GCA_034641835.2 of Pinus albicaulis. NCBI lineage: Eukaryota > Viridiplantae > Streptophyta > Pinopsida > Pinales > Pinaceae > Pinus > Pinus albicaulis. Next base: position 49,387 of record JAXQQM020070356.1, read on the forward strand.
TAGGTGTATTTGCATTTCTTAAGGAAAAGGACTCAAACAACCACCAAGCATATGATTTAACTTCAAAATACAGTGATGCTACTTTGATGGCTTTAATTTCTGAAACTTGGTGTTTCTGCACAAAGTTGTCTAGCTCCTCCACCCAAACCCTGACTAGACATTTAGGTGATCCATCAAAAGTAGATAGAAAGAAACCACCCATAGCATGTTGCTTCCCCTTTGTGCTTCTGTCCTCCTTGATCTTGTAGAATCCTTGGAATTTCAATTCATCTTTGAACTCCTTAGATTGACCTTCATACTCCTGCAAATACTCTCCAAGAGTCTCCTTCTCGGGTACACCTCCTTTCTTCCTCTTCGTGAATAAATCACTGACAGAACGTTGAAGATTTGGTGATATGGCTGAGTGCAAATATCCATGAGATGAGGATTTAGAATTTTCCTCATGTATAGATCTTGTAGATCTGATCGGAAGATCTTCCTGCTCTTGAAACTCTATAGGAGTTTCACTGCTCCTTCTCTCTTCTTCTTGTTCAACCTCCCTGGAGAGGTTCCTACTGGATCTGAAAAGTGATGAGAGTAAACTCATATTCTTCATCATTATGACATTTCTCTTTCCTTTATATCACTTTGGCTTGAAGCCCACATGCTGAGCCAAAGATCTTGCTTTGATACCACTATAATATCCCAAAATTGGGACAGCTCAACAAGCCTGCTGAAATAACGCACTTCTGAGAATTATGTTCATAGAAATGAGTTTTCAGCTCCTGGATCCCTTAGATAAGATCATCTAAGATCTAAATCCAAAATTATAGCAAAAACAAATCAGAATAGGTGGGTTAAACATTTCTCCCACAAAATAGTCTAGCTAAAAATCATCCAAAGAGAGGGGTTGCAGCTATATGCAAGGGAGTGCTTCATAAATAATGCAGATCCACTGAAGCACAGTAGGTGGCTGATATGGAGGTTCAGAAATCAGATGTATCACATCAAATAAGATGTTCATTATAGCCCATACATTGTACAAGAGAAATAATGAGACAATACAGGAAAAATCCTCAGAAATGAGGTGCTACAACCATAAGAAAAGACTGCATAAGCATGACAGCATTATTTTTAGGGGCTGAAGTAGCAGTTTATTAATCCTCAGATCTAGAGCAGATATGTACATAAAAATTTAGATCTAATACAGATCTGTGTACAAGAAATGCTCATCTATACATTCCCCTTAGGGTTTTGTGCAAAACATGAAGCACAAAGAGTAGATCTGAGATCTACAGAATGATTCAGAAATTTCTGAATAATACAATAGTACAACAGATCAGATCTGAAAAAAACATGGATTGGATGGCCAATCCATGGATCACCACAGTGAGAGGAAGAATCCTAACACCGAAGATCTCTCCTCCAAAATGTAGACAAAAAACCCTGCAACTGCAACTCTACAAATAACGCTGTCCAGGGAGAGAAACAACATTGTAGGCTTTGAGAATGCTTTGGCCTGATGCCAATGTCTGGATCTGAAGCAAAATCAGTTAATGCACTCTTCCAGGAGGTTAGAAGACACACTCTCTGAGAAGAGCCACTAGTATAGACTAGATCTGAGCAGATCTAGTGTCTTCCACTGCTGCAACTCACAAGGAAAACCCAACCCTCAACAGGATTAGTGTTGTATGTGTAAGGTGAAGCTTGGCCCAAGCTTTATAGTGGACAAGATAACCCAAGTCTCCTCCAAGAACTTCTCAAGGAAGGAGGTCGGATTCCTGAACAGGAAGACCCAACAAGGGATGTCTAAGCTGACAATACCTTCAGAAAATGATAATCTTCAACAACCCTCTCTTGTTGCCCTCCTCTTCCTTTTATAAGATTGGAGCCTTGTCAAAACCCTAAACCACTTCATTAGTTTAGCCTCTTTCACATGTAAAACCTCCTTCTAGAATTGCGTTGTCCCTCCAAGAGGTTCAATGCATCTAGACTGCGTTGTAGATATGGTCATGGTTGACTTGGTCAAGTGATCAACCTCTTCCACACTCAAGGTGTCTTCATTTTAACTCGTTAGCTTGATTTCCATTCACATTGAGTTGTCTTTATTTAGAATCAACTCTTTGAGACTAAATGTTGTTGACTTGGTCAAACTTGACCTTGTCCACATAGTTTCGACACGGTTCACACATGTGGATGCTTGATCTAGTTATTTCATGATCCATTTTCACACCATGAGGGATTTAAATTCATGCTTGAGAATTTCATGAGCCTCCTTGCCCATTTTATTAATCCATCTAGATTCCAAAAGAAAAATTAATATTCCTATTAGTTGTAAGCTAATTTAGGAATATTATAGTCTCCCCCTCCCAAATGTTGCTTGTCCTCAAGCAACTACATGGGTGCTGCAAAATCTCCCATTATTCTCTTGTGGCCTCCTCATCCAATAGTCTCCACCATTGCTCTAAATTTTCTGCAATAGTCCTATCTTCCAATGGTCCTTCCTCAATGTGTAAGTTGGCCCTTGGTGAGTAAACCCAATGGCTCTCATCATGAAAGAATGGAAGGTTGCTATGGAAACCTTCTTGTTGATCCATGGCCTCCTTAAGATAGAAGTGATGAAAATCATGGGGAATTTCATGATTCATGAAAGACTCCCATCTCCATGCTATCATCCAAATGAAGTGGATCACCTCCCATCTTGGCAATCCATAGAAAAAATTCTCCCCAATACATATGAGAGGCATGTTCTCAACAAACATATGGCTCACTCTACCAAGAGGAAAGTGATCTATCTTAGTGGACATACAATATCTCATGCTCCCATTGAAGCATGTAGTGCAGAAAGAGTGGGGAACTTCTTTCCCCAAGGACACATCCCACCAATGTGCCTCTCTTCCAACCATGTTCCCAAGAGCAAGAACATTCCCAACACATGGGATCATGATTAGAAGCATGCTAGCTGCCATGTATGATAAAGGATAAGGAAGATGTTCCCTCATGTGCAACCATCGCAGTTTTACCCTTAACTGCCATAGAATAGGAGATGACAAGTGTCTTCCCCAACACTTGTTTGCTGCCCCATCCCTTCTGAATGCTTGGAAAAGGTGCATCATAGTCGGTGTAAAATAATCACACCATGAAGAATATAGTAGCTTCCCAAGATCCTCCAAGGAATGAACTGCATCAACATACTTCATGGCCTTGACTGGTCCATGAAACCCATCATAAATAGTGCCCCCTCTTGGAGCAATTTTATGCAAATGAGTGTTAGAAAAATATAAGCATATAGGAGATATATCATAATGCTCAGAAAGACAAGTCCCTCTATAAACTTGTTTCACATCAGTGAGGTAACTGATGGATGAGTCCCCTCTCACACTTAATGAGGAAGGAGGTATGAGTGATGGCTCTTCCCAAGAGCTATGTTCCTCCCTCTCTAACAAATAGCTCATGCACTTCTCCATATGAGAGTGCACCTCTTCCTTGAAACCTTCCCATATGAATCCACCCAAGAGAGTGTGATATGCTCTAATGAAACCAGTGAGTTTGGAAAGAAGAATCTCGTAGGTTTCATTTAGTAGTATCTCCTTGAGCTTGAAGTCTTTAACAAAAAGGATAAGATTATAAAAATAGATGACCCCATCCACTACCTTGAACCTTCCATCCTTTACTTCCCCATCAAGAACCCCGCATGTGAAAAGGTCCTTGGAGTATTCCATCATGAGTTGGCAATCCCAATAAGGATCCAGGCTTCCCAAGAATGACATCATTGTAGAGGTCTAAAATGAAACCCCTCTCATGTCATGACTCTCTTATTTGACATGCTTGATGTCAAAATCACATGTTGGAGAATCATAATCCTCCTTTTTATGCCTCAATTGCAGCTGATCTTTCTCAAGAAAAGATAGAAGCATATGGAAATCAACTTCCCCTCGAAAAGTCCCTGTCTTCCAATACTTCCTCATTTTGACCCATGCATGCAAGAGGGTTAGCATCCCCTTGCCATGTTCAGAAATATTCTTTGTGAATGAAGATATCATGGGCTGCCCCAAAGATATGGAGTTGCCATGTGTCCTCATGCTCATGCCATCATAGACTTCTGATCTCTCCTCTCTTAGCGTAGATAGCTCAGTGGAACATGGCAATGCCCCTTTTAGGAGATTGCTCACCTCTCTTCTGAATTCATGAGAGATTCTCTGCATTGTGCTGGCTTCTCCCAAGGCTCCCTCCTTAGCCAAGTATGTAAATGCTACCCATAGTTGAGAGAACACTTTAGTTTCCCTCCAATCAAGAGGTCCTCCTAGTGAAATGCCTTCTTGCAAAGAGGCATCAAGGCATAGAGTAGAATGTGGATATAGGTGGAAATATTTTCCCCTACCTTTATTGCATAGGTCCTCTTCCCTTCTTTGTTCTTCCAATCTTTGAAACAGAGAAGGGTTCATGCTCTCCATCTTGTGATGCCCTTCCTCCTCGTTTCCTCCTTCTATCCTCCAGATCTCATCATTTGACAATGATGGTACATGTTTCTCATGTGTTATGCCAAGAGCCTTATGTGTGAGACCCTTTGGAATTTCTTGCAAGAGTGCAAGAGTTTCTTTCCTTGGAGCAAGTGCTCCATCCTCCTCTTCATGAAGTGTTTGAGGTGCCTTTGTTGTGACTACGTTATCATCTCTTATCTTCTCCTCCTCCTATTCAATAACTAAAATTGTCTCATCATCAACAAGAGACCTTAGATCTTGGTCATCTATTGAAGGAGAAACCTTCATGCTTCCCTCTTAAGAAGAGAACCCTTCATCCAATGGAGATCTTGCCCTTGGCAATGCATCAAAAAAACTTACACCTTCTTCCATGGTTTTCAGAAATGGAGTTGGATTCATAGACCCTTCCAACTCATGCAAAAGATTTGTTTGATATGGTTTGATAGTGTTAACATAAGATGTTACACATGGGGCTCCATCAAACCTTTCCACTAATCTTTCAATAAACCTTGCATAAGTAGGTGTATTTTCATTTCTTAAGGAAAAGGACTCAAACAAGCACCAAGTATATTCTTTACCTTCAAAATTCAATGCTGTTACTTTGATGGCTTGAATTTCTGAAACTTGATGTTGCTGCACAAATTTGTCTAGCTCCTCCACCCAAACCCTGACTGGACATTTAGGTGATCCATAAAAAGTACATAGAAAGAATCCACCCACATCATGCTGCTTCCCCTTTGTGCTTCTATCCTCCTTGATCTTGCAGAATCCTTGGAAGTTCAAGTCATCTTTGAACTCCTTATATTTACCTTCATACTCCTGCAAATACTCTCCAAGAGTCTCCTTCTCGGGTACACCTCCTTTCTTCCTCTTCATGAAGAAATCACTGACAGAACGTTGAAGATTTGGTGATATGGCTGAGTGCACATATCCATGAGATGAAGATTCAGAATTTTCCTCATGTATATATGTTGTAGATCTGATCGGAAGATCTTCCTGCTCTTGAAACTCTCTAGGATTCTCACTTATCCTTCTCTCTTCTTCTCATTCAACCTCCTTGGAGAGGTTCCTACTAGTTCTGAAAAGTGATGAGAGTAAAATCATATTCTTCATCATTCTAACCTTTCTCTTTTCTTTATATCACTTTGGCTTGAAGCCCACAGGCTAAGCCAAAGATCTTGCTTTGATACCACTATAATATCCCAAAATCGGGACAACTCAGCAAGCCTGCTGAAATAACGCACTTCTGAGAATTATATGCATAGAAATGAGTTTGAAGCTCTTGGATCCCTTAGATAATCTCATCTAAGATATAAATCTAAAAGGAAAGCAAAAACAAATCAGAATAGGTGGGTTAAACAGATCTCCCACAAACTAGTCTAGCTGAAAATCACCCAAAGAGAGGGGCTACAGCTATATGCAAGGGACTGCTTCAGAAATAACGCAGATCAAATGAAGAAAAGTAGGTAGCTGATATGGAGGTTCAAAAATAATATGTATAACATCAAATCATATGTACATTACAACCCATACATTGCACAAGAGAAATAATGAGACAATACAGGAAAAATCCTCAGAAATGAGGTGCTACAACCATAAGAAAATACTGCATAACCATGACAGTGTTATTTTCAGGGGCTGAAGTTGCAGTTTATTAATCCTCAGATCTAGAGCAGATCTATACATAAAAATTTAGATCTAATACAGATCTGTGTACAATAAATTCTCATCTATACATTCCCCTTGGGGTTTTGTATAAAACATGAAGCACAGAGAGTAGATCTGAGATCTAAGGTTGCAGATCTGCAGAATGATTCAGAAATTTCTGAATAATACAATGGTACTGCAGATCGGATCTGAAACAAACATGGATTGGATGGCCAATCCATGGATCACCACAGTGAGAGGAAGAATCCTAACACCAGAGATCTCTCCTCCAAAATGTAGACAAAACACCCTGCAGCTGCAACTCTGCAAATAACGTTGTCCAGGGAGAGAAACAATGTTGTAGGCTCTAAGAATTCTTTGGCCTGATGCCAAGGTCTGGATCTAAAGCACAATCAGCTAATGCACTGTTTTAGGAGGTTAAAAGCCACACTCTCTGAGAAGAGCCACTAGTATAGACTAGATCTGAGAAGATCTAGTGTCTTCCACTATTGCAACTCACAAGGAAAACCCAACCCTCAACAGGATTAGTGCTATAGGTGTAAGGTGAAGCTTGGCCCAAGCTTGATAGCGGACAAGATAGCACGAGTCTCCTCCAAGAGCTACTCAAGGAAGGAGGTGGGATTCCTGAACAAGAATACCCAACAAGGGATGTCTAAGCAGACAATACCTTCAGAAAATGATAATCTTCAACAACCCTCTCTTGTTGCTCTCCTCCTCCTTTTATAAGATTGGAGCCTTGTCAAAACCCTAAACCACTTCATTAGTTTAGCCTCTTTCACATGTAAAACCTCCTTCTAGAACTGTGTTGTCCCTCCAAGAGGTTCAATGCATCTAGACTGCGCTGTAGATATGGTCATGGTTGACTTGGTCAAGTGATCAACCTCTTCCACACTCAAGGTGTCTTCATTTTAACTAGTTAGCTTGATTTCCATTCACATTGAGCCGTCTTTATTTAGGATCCACTCTTTTAGACTAAATGTTGTTGACTTGGTCAAACTTGACCTTGTCCACATAGTTTAGACATGGTTCACACATGTGGATGCTTGATCTGGTTATTTTATGATCCCTTTTCACACCATGAGTGATTTTTATTCATGCTTGAGCATTTCATGAGCCTCCTTGCCCATTTTATTCATCCATCTAGATTCCAAAATCAAAATTAATATTCCTGTTAGCTATATGATAATTTAGGAATATTACACATAGTCAACCATGGCAAAAAAATATGCCCCACACATGCCAACCATCAACTAGCACAACCACATTAGTAAATTTGGTTTATGTACATTTCTCTACAACGTTTTTCCACCTTTTATATGTTGTAGAGCAATGTACATAAACCACAGATTTTCCAGGCAAAACCGTTTAAGTGCCACCACAAGGTGGATATGGGGTCGTATACAAGGTGGATTTGGGGCCGTATACAAGGTAACAATGAAAAATAAATCTTCTACTAGTTTATAGAACATTAAATTCTAGTACACTCATCGGGCTACTCTCACCGCACCTTTGAAATTTTGGCTGCATTTTTCAGGGAACTACTGAAGCTGGAAAGGAAATAGCCGTGAAGAAGCTGTCATTAAGATCTCTACAAGGAAAGAAAGAATTTATGAATGAAGTTAAACTTGTGGCAAAAATTCAACATCGAAATCTCATGAACCTATTGGGCTGTTGGGCAGAGAGATCGAAAAGGTTGCTTGTTTATGAGTACTTGCCCAATAAAATCCTCAATGAAATCCTATTCATTGATTCTATTTTGTATCTGAAAAAATGCGTTAATGTTCCAATATATTTAGCTCTGTCATGATGATTGGTGTTATAAAAATTAAAAGACAGAGGGGAATAATTCTTTTTCCATCAGCACAGGGAGTTCACACAGAGTTGCAGAAATTACTTTAACCAAGACAACACATTTACTGAAGTTTACACAGATTTGCAGAATTCACTTAATCCATACCATATAGTTGTCGAAATCAAATCATATGAATCCTCCTTTCAATATAGAGTGGTGGAGCTTAAAATCGCAACTATAGAGAGGAGCAAATATAATCAACTAATTTTACTCACGGTGAAAGAGTAAAACAGAGTGTTGTGGTAAAACACTCAGGTGAAAATTCCAGAACTATGTCGCAACTAACCAAACTTTATATTAAAACTTCAATAGATGAAATGCATTAACATATGGAGGTTTCGGCTCCTTCAAAAGTAAAACAAGACTTCTTACTTGGATTTACATTCACTAGGGTTGCGAGTTACACACAGTAAAAACTATGTTCACGCACCCACCAAAATTCACTCCACGATTTTCTCCACTTGTCTTTCCATACTTACATCTGCCACATTACACAAAACTCTCTACCTTGCTCATTGTAACCTTACATGTAAAATCTACACACATATATATCTAAGACATTTAATTCATGACAGACCAAATTTAATACAAAGCATGGGCAAACATCATTTACTGGGCATTAACTTGCGTGAACTAAACATAACTTGCGGATTAAATATTTTCCCATGCTCATTTAATAACCATGTATTAAATTCTATTTGATTTTAATTTATTTAATCTGTTGCATAATGGGTAATTTTCCTTTGCTCATAACTTGTCCTTATCTGCACACACAATCCCCTACCTGCAAAACATTAACTGAGGTATGGATTTTGTGAGTTCATTTACTACAGTGGTTGAGATTAATTTCCAACACTCCCCCTTAATTGCAACTGCCGTCATTGACCATTCCCAAAAAATCTCTAAGATAAAAAAAAATTTCACGTGCCAATGGCTTTGTGAAGATGTCTACAAATTGTTCTTCTGACCTGCAATACTGCAACACAATCTCACTGTTGTTAACCAATTCTCTTATGAAATGATATTTGGCATTAATATGCTTTGTCCTTTTGTGAAAGACAGAATTATTTGATAGTGCAATTGTTGAACTGTTATCACAGAAAATAGTGGTTACTCCATCTTGTTCATGACTTAAATCCCACAACATCCTTCTCATCCAAACTGCTTGACACATTGATATTGTTACGACGACATACTCAGCTTCTGCTGTTGACAATGACACTATCGGTTGCTTCTTAGAAGTCCATGAAATGGTTCCCGAACCCAAATGAAAAACATATCCTGACGCGCTCTTTTTGTCATCCACACTTCCTGCCCAATCACTGTCAGTGTAACCAACTGGCCTAAAATCATTAGTTGCGGAGTACAAAATGCCATACTCCTTTGTCTCATTGACATACTTTAAAATTATTTTCACTGCTTGCAAATGTGTCTCCTTGGGTGTCTCTGTGAACCTCGACACCAAACTCACTGCATACATTATATTAGGCCTAGTTGCTGTCAAATACATTAGGCTGCCCACCATGCTCTTGTATAATGTCAGATTGACATTGCTGCTGCAATCTTCCTTGCTCAACTTCAACCCCATGACAGTTGGAGTTGGTGATGGCTTGTTGTTCTACATATTAAACCTCTCCAAAATTTCTGCTACATACCTTGCTTGAGAAATAAAATTTTCATTTTACGTTTACTTTACTTTTATGCCAAAAAAATATCTTAACAAGCCCAAGTCAGTCATTTCAAACTCACTTTTCATGACTGCTTTTAAATCAGCGATGAGAAAATCATCACTGCCTGTAAAAATCAAATCATCTACATACAAAACGACAGTAAGAATCTTACCATGATTTTCTTTGATGTAGAGTGTAGGTTCACCATCACATTTTTCGAACCCATTGTCCATCAAGTATGCATCTATCCTGCTATACCATGCATGCAGTTCTTGCTTCAGCCCATAGATAGCTTTTCGCAACCTACACACCTTGTGTTCTTGGCCTTCTATTTCATAGCCATTAGGTTGCACAACATACACCTCCTCTTTCAGCACTCCATTCAAAAACGTTGACTTTACGTCCATATGATAGACTTTCCATTTCTGTTGCGCTGCAATTGACAACACTGTATGCACTGTCTCCATCCTCGCGACTAGTGCAAATGTTTCTGCATAGTCTCTTCCATGCTACTGCTTGTAACCTTTCATAACAAGTCTTGCTTTGTGCCTTTCAATATTTCCTTTAGCATTGCTCTTGGTCTTATAGACTAACTTCACTCCAATGACTTCTTTACCTTGCGGAAGATCCACTAACTCCCATGTGTCATTCTTTTCTATTGCAATTATCTCTTCATTCATTGTCGCAACCCATTTCTCCTCCTTGATTGCATCTTCAAAATGGATTGGGTCATCTACATGACAAAATAATCCAAATAAATAATTTAGACCAATCTTGCTATTAGCTTTATCTTATTGATATATTTCACTTATATTTATGAATTCTTAGTGTGCTTGGAGTTCCACTTGAACTCGAGGGAGTTTCTGATCCCTGTGGTGTGCTTGGAGAAGCACTTCCTTGATTTCTCAAGGCTGTTTTGTTTCCAGCTGGTGGTGTGCTTTGTTGTGCTTGTGTAGGTGGAGGAGGAACCACCGTGAAGGAATTATTTGTTGCTGTGCATTCCTCTTGCTCTTCCTGAGACACACATGTCTTCACATTCATTGTCTTCTCTAAGCTTCCATACCAAGCTTCTTATTCAATAAACTACACATCTCTGCTGATTATAACTTTCTTAGTGGATGGATTATAGAGTTTTTATGTCTTGGACTCATCACTGTATCCAAAAAAGATACACTTCTCCCCCTTGTTGTCCAATTTCTTCCTTAGATGATCTGGGACATGTGCATATGCCACACATACAAATAATTTCATGTGAGTGATAAACTACTTTGTTCCACTCCATGCTTCTTCCAGAACTCTGTTCATGACATCTTTGGTTGGACATCTATTCAAAATATACGTTGCACAATTGATAGCTTTAGCCCAATACTCATTTGGAAAATGTTTTTCCTTCAACATACTTCTAACCATGTCCATGATGGTCCTATTCTTCCTTTCTGCAACATTGTTTTGTTGTGGTGTGTACCTTGTCGTAAACTTCTTATGTGTGCTATTCTCTCTACAAAAACGTAGGAAATATTTGGAGATATATTCTCTATCTCTGTCAGTTCTCAGCACTTTGATGCACTTCCCACTGTGCTTCTCAACAAGAGCTTTGTAGTGACAAAATTGTTCAAACATTTCACTTTTCTTTTTTAGAAAATAGACCCATGTCTTCCTTTTGTAGTCATCTATGGCTACTAGCTAAAGATGGTGTTTGCATTGGTCCACACAAATCTGAGTGGACAATCTCTAAGGGTGTTTTTTCCCTTATACTCTTCCCTGCTGGGAATTCTTCTCTATGTTGTTTGCACAAGATGCATACTTCACATAGGCTGTCCGGTTTTTCTATGTGTAATCCCTTTACCATGTCTTTTCTATGTAAGAGGTTCAAACCTCCACAATTGAGATATCCAAATCTCAAATCTCATAACCAGTTTTTTTCTTTCACTTCTTCTTGAAATACCTCTTGTGTGACTGCTGCTACCACACCTCCTTCCTTCAAGTATGTTCTGAGCTTGAGAGGAAACATTATATTCTTTGTCATGTGCACTTCTGCAATGACCCTTTTACTTGGAGGTATGTCCATGATAGTACACACATCATTCTTAAAAAACACATTGTAGCCCTTGTTCATGAGCTGTCCAATGCTTAGAATATTACATTTCAGGCCAGGTACATAATATACATCTGGCACAAATTTATTTTCTCCCTTTCTTGTCAATATTTACACTCTTCCTTTTCCCATGATAGATACTTCTCTATCAGTCCCTGTTGTCAATTCAGACTTCCCATTCTCATCAAGATTGGAAAACAATGCTATGTTTCCAGTCATGCGGTTACTACAACCTGAGTCTAAAAACCATACATCATATTGTTTTTCTTGTGCTACATTACATGTTAGAAGCACATTACTCTGATTCTTATCTTCTTTTGCAAAATTTGCATTTTTCCTATTATTCATGTCATTTTGTTTCTTTCTACATTCATTGGCATAATGTCCATACTTTTTACAATAATGACATTGGACTTGGGATTTTTCATACCTTTGTCCTTGTGCTTGGTGTTGACTTGAGCCTTCAATTTGATTCTGATTTCTTCCCCTTCCACTTGTGCTTGCAAGGTTGCTTCTTCCACCTCTGTGTGGACTTCTTCCTCTTCCTCGATAGTCTGAACTTCCTCGACCTCTATCTTGAACAAAAGACATATGTGTCTTGAATGCATGCTCCTTTGAGGATTTCACTGTTCTATTCAGTCTGTGTTCATGAAACATCAAGGATGCACAAAGCTCATCCATTGAAAATATTGAGAGATCCTTTGTCTCTTCTATTCCTACTACTATGGCATCAAATCTTGAGGGTAGACTTCTCAAGATTTTCTCCACTATTCTTCTTTCCTCAAGTGTCTCTCAATGAGACCTTATATGGGTAACCAACCCAATCACATGTGTGAATAATGAGTCTATGTTATCAGACTCTTTCATATAAAGAGTTTCAAAGTCTCTCCCCGTCATTTGTAGCTTTGTTGTCTTCACCTTCTCCATGCCTTGATAGGATGTCTTGAGAATATACCATGCCCCCTTAGACCTTGTTGTTGCTGTAATCCTTGGGAATATACTCTCATGCACTGCTTGAAAAATGTAGAAGAGGGCTTTGCTGTCATTTTTCTTGTTATCTCTCAAGGCATCTCTTTCTGATGTTGTCAAAGCAACCAATGCTGCTGCATCTGCTAGTTCTTGAAAACCTTGTTCCACCAGCTCCCATATATCTTGTGAAGCAAATAGGGCTCTCATTGTAATGGCCCAATAATCATAATTTTTTCCATTAATCTGTGGTATTTGTGGATTAGTCAAGCTTGTGGTTGTTGCTGCCATTTGTACTGTGTAAACAACTTTCTCACTATGTAAAACTTTTCTTATTGCGTGAAAACTTTCTCAATGTTGGAGAATACGTTCCACTAAAAATTTCAGAACTCCTTTTAGCTCTTACGTAAAAACACTATATTTTACTGAGATTTTTAGATCTGCTCTGATACCATGTTAGAAAAATTAAAAGACACAGGGGAATAATTCTTTTTCCATCAACACACGGAGTTCACACAGAGTTGCAGAAATTACTTTAACCAAGACAACACATTTACTGAAGTTTACACAGAATTGCAGAATTCACTTAATCCATACCATACAGTTGCAGAAATCAAATCATATGAATCCTCCTTTCAATAGAGAGTGGCAAAGATTAAAATCACAACTATAGAGAGGAGCAAATATAATCAACTAATTTTCCCCGATCGAGGTGTAATAGGACAGTGACGGAGCCAGGTGGACGCCTTGGTGGATGAGCCCTGCCGCGTGGGGAGGAAGGATAGCCAACATGGCCATTGCATGCATAAGGTGGGTCGATGGGTGGGTTGATAGGACAACCATCATCCGCGGTAATAAATGCGGTTCATCGCTTGCGGTCACCAGTTGGGTACTCCAGCGAGGATGTCAGAGCGTGGTTGGGAAAAGCGCTGACAGATGGGTAATACAAGTGGAAAGGTAATGGTTTTAGTCTTATGGTTGTTGTCTGAAGTTTGTTACGCGTACAATAGAGAACAGAGCCGAAGACGTAGGGTGAGAGTGCGGGAGGTTGTTTGGTATGTATTGTACTTTTTCCTTTCTGTACAATTGCATAAGGTTTCATATTATCATCGAATGAAAAAAAATATATGTTTAACTGGTGGCAAATGCCGAAAGTTTTAGCAGCTGGTTGCATGCAGCAAATAGTTATGGGGTTTTTTTATTGTTTGTATAAAAATCATTTTGATTTTGTATGGAAAGAATGTTGTTGTTGGGAAATGTGGTTGGTTTCTCTGAAATCTATTTCTATCTTTAGCTATTTCATTAAATGGTGGTTTTCTCGGTTTCGGTTGTTTTGGTCCTGCTCTAGGCAAATGTTGAAAGTTTCAAACATTCGTTGCATGCAAAGTTTAGCCATGGGGTTTATAGTTTTTTTTTATATGTAGGTTTTAACCCTGAACAGAAATTATCTACACATGAATCTTACAACAAAAAATAAACAATAGCGAGAGCATAAAACATAAAATAGATAAACACAGAGATTTCCCAAATCGGGACGACCAGCTTGATTTTTCATTATATTCCTCTTAGTGTTACAACACATATATATACATGACGAAGCATACATAAACCCCAATCCATTAGCCCTGGATTAGAACATAACCATAGTTCCCTTGATCGGATCTACAAAATACCAGGGGCCGAAAACCATCGTACCGCAAAACCATGTGCAAACTCATGCACAAAACATGGGTGGGTCCACCTATGAGTGGGTCCGCACACCAAAAAAAAATTCGTCGGGGCGTTGCCCCGGACCCCAATAGTGGGGGCTGCCTCCCCCCTTGTGACCCCTCTGCTGCGCCCGGTGCAATGTACAATGCATGGGGCTAGTCGTGGAAAGAATATAACACATGCCCAACATTCTCCCACTTGTTGTTTTCTTTCCACAGGGGGCCACAGGAGACCTTAGTCATTGGGCCAATTCTTCAACACCCACGGTTTCTCTACACCAAGAGAACTTCTGAGTGTTCACAGACTTTGTCAATGCATTTGCAACATTCTTCAAAGTGTCCACCTTTACCAACAACACCCTTTTAGCCTCAACCATATCTCTAACAAAGTTATATTGAACATCAATGTGCTTTGTCTTTGAATGGTAAGCAGGGTTATTAGCCAAGAAAATTGCACTTTGGCTATCACAGTCTATCCTTATAGCTTTTTGTACCAACCCCATACTTGAACACAATCTCTGCAACCAAACTGCTTCCTTGCTTGCATGAGTGGCTGCTATGTATTCTGCCTCTGTAGTTGAAAGAGCCACTACAGACTACCTTTTACTCATCCAACTGACTGCGCCTCCAAATAGGCTAAACACATACCCACTTGTAGATCTTATTTGGTCCAGATCTCCAGCCCAATCTGCATCAAAAAAACCACGAATGTCTAACATTCTTTCCAATCCTGGTCTTCCTTGGTAGCACAAGCCATAATCACTAGTGCCACATAAATATCTAAAAACCCACTTCACTACTGTCCAGTGCTCCTTTCCTGGGTTTGACATAAACCTGCTCAATACTCCCGCTGAATATGCAATGTCTGGTCTAGTACAGACCATTGCATACATTAGGCTACCCACTGCACTTGCATATGGAACATGGGACATATACTCCTCTTCTTCGTGTGTCTTGGGACACTGTTCAGCAGACAGCTTTACACCTACAGTAATAGGAACATTCACTGGTTTACTATCCTGCATATTGAACTTCTGCAATATAGTTTCGACATACTTCCTTTGGTTTAACCAGAGCATCCTTTTTGCCCGATCTCTCTTAATTTCCATGCCCAAAATATAGTTTGCAACACCAAGATCCTTCATGTCGAATTTGGACAATAGTTGGGTCTTCAAATCTTGGATAATTTCTTTGTCATTTCCAATCAAAAACATATCATCCACATACAAGACCAAATAAATAACACGGTCACCAATTAATTTAAAATAAACACAGTGATCCTCCATGCTTCTGGTGAAGCCAAGTCCCCGTATATAGGTATCAAATTTTTGATACCACATCCTTGGTGACTGTTCAAAACCCATACAGAGACTTCTTCAACCTGCATACCAGTTCTTTCTTACCCTTCACCATAAAGCCTTCAGGTTGCTTCATGTAGATCTCCTCTTCTAGATCCTCGTGAAGAAATGATGTCTTCACATCCATCTGTTCTATCTCAAAATCAAATGCAACAACAACAGATAAAAGTAATCTAATAGAAGTAACCTTGGCAACAGGAGAAAAAATATCACCAAAATCAATTCCCGGCACCTGGGAATAACCTTTTGCTACCAACCGAGCTTTGTATTTCTCCACCTTGCCTTCTACATTCATCTTCTTTTTAAACACCCATTTGCTCTCGATGGGCTTCCTTCCAGCCGGCAACTCCACCAGATCCCATGCCTCATTTTTGTGCAAGGATGCCATTTCATCAACCATGGCCTCCTTCCAGAGTTTTCCATCCTCTGAATCTACTGCCTCCCTGACAGTTCTGGGATCATCATCAGTTATAGTTAAGGCAAAACCTAAACAGAAAGCATATGGACTATACCTTTCTGGTTGCCTTCTTTCTCAAACTGATCTTCTCAAAGCTGGAGTTTGTGGCTCTTCCTCTTCTGAATCTTCTTCTGCTGTAGAGTCTGATTCATACTCCTTTAGCTCAAACTCTATCTTCTCATGTTCCTTTGGTATGATTTCATGTTTAACAACATCTTTCACCTCTCTAAACACCACATCTCGGTTGTACACAACCTTCCTTGTTTTCGGATTCCAAAGCTTGTAACCTTTTAAACCATCCTTGTACCCAATAAAGATGCACCTTTCAGATTTATTATCCAACTTGGTCCTTTTCTCCTTTGGAACATGTACATATGCATCACATCCAAATACCCTTAGATGTGAAAGAGAGGGTTTCTTACCAGTCCAAACCTCATGTGGAGTCTTATCCTCCAGTACTAATGAAGGTGATCTATTAACCAGATAGCATGCAGTCTCCACTGCCTCTGCCCAGAATTCTTGTCCTAATACGGTACCACTAAGCATGCTTCTTGCATTTTCCATCAGTGTTCTGTTCATTCTTTCTGCAACTCCATTTTGCTGAGGTGTGTATGGAGTAGTCTTCTGTCGTGCTATACGACACTTCTTACAGAGCTCTTCAAATTCCTTCTTGCAGAACTCCCCACCATTATCTGTCCTTAGCACCTTTATCTTCTTCTCTATCTCGTTTTCCACTAGAGCCTTAAATTCTTTAAATCTGTCAAAAGCTTCACATTTCTTCCTCAAGAAATATATCCATGTATTCCTTGAGAAGTCATCTATGAATGAAAAATATTACACAGACTTTCCCAGTGATGGGACTGACACAGGTCCAAACACATCACTGTGCACAAGTTCTAATATCTTGTTCGCCCTCTTAGCACCAGAAGGAAAACTCACCTGATTCTACTTCCCATATACAAAATTTTCACAAAAATCGAAATCCAAAGAGCAATTAGACATACCTTCTACCATACCATTTCCATGCAGTATCCGAAGGCCCTTCTCTCTAATATGTCCAAGCCTTTGATGCCATAACATGGTCTTTTCTCCAGAGACAGCTAGGCTTTCCACTCCACTTTCAGGAACCACAGAACTGTTACACCCATCAATAACAGTGCTACCTTGTAGCTTGTACAGAGTTCCAGTCCGAACTCCCCGCATTAATACCAGTGATCCCCGAACCATCTTGCAGGAATCTTTCTCGAACACTGTTTTTACACCTGCATCATCCATCTTGCTTACAGAAATCAGATTTTTTGCCAATGTAGGAATATGCAGAACACCAGGAAGTGTTCTAATCCTTCCATCTTGCAGCTTTAGCTTAACCTTTCCACGTCCGATGATTCTGGCCTTCCTATCATCGCCTAGGAAGACATCACCATCATATTTTTCATACTTGCAGAACCACTCCCTATGGGGAGTGAAGTGAAAGGATGCACCTGAGTCAATCAACCATGACTCATGATCTACATGTGTATTTGAAGACGAAGCCAAATACACATCCCCACCTTCATCCGAGGTGGTTTTTTCCTCTGCAGAAAGAGCATCATCAAATCCCTTTCCTTTCTCATAAGCTTTAGATCTGCAATCCTTTTTGTAGTGCCCTTCTTTCCCGCGTTTCCAACATACCTTTACAAACTTTCCAGGCGATTTAGATCTCCCTCTAGATTTGTATCTCCCACTCGAAACCTTATTCTTGTTTTTGTTTTGGGACCTTCCTTGTACAAATAACGCATCTCCATTCTGGCCCTCCATATTTCTCCATCTCATTTCCTCCGACAGCAAGGCTGAGACAATGTCATCAAAATTCAAGGTAGTTGTATTGCTACCTATTGCAATAACCAGACTATTCCACCAGTCTAGTAGAGAACACAACAAACTGATGCACTTATCTTCATCTGAGATTTTAATATCAATAGATGAAAGTTGACTTACCACAGTATTGAAGGCGTTCAGATGCTCTGTCACCGAGTCTCCATCCTTCATCCTCAGGTTATATAACTTTTTCCGCGGGAACAAATTATTCACCAGAGACTTAGATTGGTACAAAGTCCCAAGTTTTTCCCACAAATTCTTTGTCGTAGCTTCCCTAGATACATTCAAAAATACTGAATCTGAGACACACAACCGTATTGTGCTCTTAGCCTTCTGATCCAGTTTCTTCAAGTCTTCATCTGACATTGCCGTTGGTTTAGTACCTAGATCTACCATGATCCATTAATCTTTATCCACCAGTATATCCTCCATCTTGAGCTTCCACAACTCAAAACTTTGACCATTAAATTTCTCGATCTCTATCTTTCCGTCGCTCGCCATCTTCTTTCACCGCAAGAATCAATCCCGCAGATCTCCCACTGAATAGGGTCTACCTCAAGCCCGAGGAAAAAACCCTCAGCAGCAAAGGCGTCCCCTTGAAGCCTAAACCTGGCTCTGATACCAAATGTAGGTTTTAACCTTGAATAGAAATTATCTACACATGAATCTTACAACAGAAAATAAGCAGTAGCGAGAGCATAAAACATGAAATAGATAAACACAGAGTTTTTCCCTTGGATCCCAAATCAGGATGACCAGCTTGATTTTTCATTATATTCATTTTAGTGTTACAACGCATATATATACATGCCGAAGCATACATAAACCCCAATCCATTAACCCTGGATTAGAACATAACCGTAGTTCCCTTGACCGGATCTACAAAATACCAGGGGCCGAAAACCATCGTACCCCAAAACCATTGGCAAACTCATGCACAAAACATGGGTGGGTCCACCTATGAGTGGGTCCGCACACCAAAAAAAATTTCACCGGGGCGCTGCCCCGGACCCCAATAGTGGGGGATGCCTCCCCCCTTGTGACCCCCCTGTTGTGCCTGGTGCAACGTATAGCACGTGGGGCTAGTCGCAGAAAGAATATAACACATGCCCAACAGTATAAAAGTCCTTTTGTTCCTTGTTGGAAGGATTTTTGTTGTTGGGGAATGGCGTTGGCTTCAGTTTCTGTCTTCAGCTTTTCAGTGACTAATATTTACTCTGTTTGAAATTTGGGACAAATGTTGCATAACTTCAAAAAGTGATTGTTGGATAATGATAAAATTGTTCTGTCAATTTATGTGATTGTGACATTTCTGTTGTTGCTTAGGGCCTTCTGCTTCTTTTTCTTAAATGGTTTACTTGTAATTTGGGTTGGCGATTTTTGCTTCTGGAAATGGATAACTGGGAATGAACTAGCTGATTGGAAGTTGGTTCATATGAGTTTTGCATGGATGATGTTCAATTATGGGTTTCTAATTTGGTTTGGTTCTGAGTGGCGTAGTTCTATATCCCGGTGTCTCTATTTTTTTCTCAAGGTTTCAATTCTGGTAATATGTGTGGCTATTGGTAAAATGAGTAATGGAAAAGGTCTGTCTTCCAGTTTTCAAACCTCCTATTTCTATTGCTTTCTGATATGTATCTGTCTTGGATATGTTGTTTGGTTATTAGTTTCAGAAGAGTCTCTTGCTGGCTTTTTTAAGATGGTAAAGAAAACTAGAGGCAGGAAGCCAAATGGGGATACAGGTAAGAAGCCTATCTCTCATCAGCCTGTGAAAAGATGAAGGAAATCAACAAAGCAACTCCTAGAGCCGCTAGTGCAAATGTTTGCAGCAGATATTCATAATTCTGTTAAATGTCACATTTATGGTTGGGAAACTGAGGCTTTAAACAAAATGGATGTGGAGGATGATATGGCTTTTGAATATCTGCAGAATGTTGTTGCTAACCCAAGGCATACCCGTGGGCGTATTTCTCTATTTCAGCATTTAATTAGAACCTATTGGCTGATAAAATGTTTGTTATCAAAGGCAATTATGTCGACTCAAGAGATAGAAAAATCCAAGCTAGATTCTACTCTAGCAGATATTAATAGAAATATTAATGAAATTAATCTACGTCAGTTGCATCAATATGCTAGACTAGGCAGGATGGAGAAGGATATAAAATCTTTGCAGCAGGATGAAATGCTTAGTTCCAGTGCCAAAGACCCTGCCCCTGTGGAGTTTGAAGATGATTAATGTTTTTAGTTACTTTTTTAGTGGCTAGTTTCCTTTAAATGTAAATGATAGTATTTATAGAATTAGATATTAATTATCGTCAAATTGTGTACTGGTTATTAAGATTGTTTATGTTTTGGTTGGCATATATTGCACTTAGATGGCCAACAGACCTAGTTTCCTACGGGAAGTTTGAGGTCTAATTTATTTTATCCTTGTTGCCAAGTTTTATACTAATAGAAAATGGGAAGGATCTACCTAAGCTTACCAAATATATATATATATATATATATATATATATATATATATATAATCAACTAATTTTACTCACGATGAAACAGAGTAAAACAGAGTGTTGTGGTAAAACACTCAGGTGAAAATTCCAGAACTATATTGCAACTAACTAAACTCTATATTAAAACTTCAACATATGAAATACATTAACATATGGAGCCTACGAATCCTTCACAAGTAAAACAAGACTTCTTACTTGGATTTACATTCACCAGGGTTGCGAGTTACACACAATAAAAAATGTTTTCACACACCCACCAAAATTTGCTCCATGATTTTCTCCACTTGTCTTTCCAGACTTACATCCACCACATTACACAACACTCTCTATATTGCTCACTCTAATCTTACATGTAAAATCTAAACACATATATATCTAAGACATTTAATTCATGACAAACAAAATTTAATACAAAGCATGGGCGGAGATCATTTACTGTACATTACAGAACTTGCGTGAACAAAACATAGCTTGCAGATTAAATATTTTCCCATGCTCATTTAATAACCATGTATTAACTTCCATTTGACTTTGATTTATTTATTCCGTTGCGGAATGGGTAATTGTCCTTTGCTCAGAACTTAATCTTCTCTGCATACGCAATCCACAACCTACAAAACATTAACTGAGGTATGGCTAATACCAGTTCATTTACTACGGTGGTTGAGATTAATTTCCAACAATTGGTTAGTGTACTACATCCATGGATACAGATCCAAACAAACGCAACCAGCTTGATTGGCAGAAATGCTACAACATAATAGTGGGAGTGGCTCATGGGCTTCTCTATCTGCACGAGGATTATCAACTACGAATTATTTATAGGGATATTAAAGCAAGCAATATTTTGTTGGATTAAAATCTGAATCCTAAGATAGCAGACTTCGGCTTAGTGAGACTATTTCCTGAAGAGTAGAGCCACGTCAGCACAAGAGTTGCTGGAACTTAGTAAGATTTAAAAATCATCATTACTCTGACACACTCCCTAAAGCTATTAAAAATTAGTGATGAATATGTTTTCATCTGTGTTATTGATTTCAAGAGGATTGACAGTCTCATATGACAATTTTTCTTTTGGGTATTTACCTGCTTTGTTATGTTTTAAAAATCTAGGAATAAGGAACATGATTTCCTTTGCAAATAGTTTTCACTTGATCGTCACTCAATTCCTAAAATTCCCTCACTACATAATCTTCGACTTTGAAATTTGGATATGCAGCAGGTATATGGCACCAAAGTATGCTATGCAGGGGCAATTATCTGTAAAAGCAGATGTCTATAGCTTTGACGTTCTTCTGTTGGAACTTATTACATGAAGAAAGAACAATGATTATAATATGTCACTTGAAATGTAGATGATTTTAGAATGGGTGAGATACTTTGGTACAATTCTCATTTTATTTCCAACTGAGCATATCTACCATATCTAGGCTATGTTATGTGGTTCAAGTTCACCTATATATAAACCATTTAGGGAAGTTATATGAATTTATAAATTTCACTGCTATTATATTTTGATAGAAGTTTTTTAATCTATTTTGAACACGATAAAGTATAGGATGATGATTCTTATGCAGGCGTGGAGATTATACAAATGAGGAAATACTTTGATATGATTGATCCAACCATAATTGAAACGTGCAACGTGGAGGATGCATTGAGATGCGTTCATGTCGGTCCTTTATGTGCACAAGCTGACTCTTCACTTCATCCTTGTTGAAATTTCTGAATAATTCCTAACACAGAGAAAATAAAAAATTATTTTCCCAACACAGAGATTAAAAAAAATTGTGGACAGAGATGTAGAAAATTTTCTATTTCATTAAACTGAAAAACTATTACAAAATGACAATTTCTTCTTCAGAATCATAGTTCTGGTTTACAATGCAAAATTTCATCTCTTGATTGCTACACACACAGTGCTTCACTTAAAAAAATTATTTTCTCTGTCTCTCTGGTTTTCTTTTCTACCTTCAGATAAAAATTACACAGTCACACTAATTTCTGCTCTCTGGCTTTTTCTACCTTCTGGCATATATATCACCACACTCTGTCTTTTTTTTTAATACACAGTCATTGAATATTTCATTCCACACAACATATATCTTTTCTTTTTACACAGTCTTGCTGACTTGTGTTTTTGCCTTCGAGCATATTACAACTTTTTAATGCACTCTGCTGATTTTATATATATTATAAACATTTTAATGTTTATAATATATATGTAATAAAAATATATATTATATAACCAAAGTTTTAAAAATAAAACTGCCGCAACATTTTAATACAAACATAAAAAAAACATTAAACTTTTAACCCAATGCTTTAAACCTTATGCAAGTGCATTTCGCGGATTTCAACACCTTTTTCAAAAATGTTTCAAATGGATTTATCGCATCTATTTTTAGGATGGGTGACTGCACACCCAAAACTTGTGATAGCATTCTTATTGGCTGATGGTGGACACGGAGGCAGACTTCAAAAGGTCAATTCAAAACCATTTAAAGTTTATCACATCCAATTTTTGATGCTGCTAACTGTGCTTCAACATTTTCAATCGTTTCTTGATTGGCTGTGGGGATTTGACGTGGAACATGGGCTCCACAACTATTGACATGAGGTCATTTAACTTCAAAAACAAATGCACATTAGTCAAACTATGGTTGATGAAGTTTTAATGGTGGCAAGTGTAGTGGTTGAATGCTGGATGGCGTGGAGTTGGAGCCATGGTTCTTCAATGCAAGATAGGCTATGGCCTGTTGAATCTTTAATTAAACTGAGAGGGGGGGGGTGAATCAGTTTAATACATACATAAGTTTTTTTTTTTTTTTTTGAAATTTTTACCAATCTTATTTACAGCTTAATTTGTGAACAGTCTTAAAATTTTGCAGCCAATATTAAATTAATGTGACACCATACTTATGTTGAGAGTAGCAAACAATTAAGCATATTGAAAGAATCACATCAACACATAAGAAACACACACACAAACAACAGATGTAGGTGGAAACCCATAAAGGGAGAAAACCACATCTTATTATTGTTGTGATGCAAAGGCAAGCTCCAACTCCCTCTCACCACTGTTTTCTACAGGCACCAACCTGCAGGAGGCTCTATCCTCAATTCTGCAAGCTACAACTTGCAAGGAAGCACCAACTCCCTTCAATTTTCTGCAGGCACCAACCTACAGGAGGCTCCAACCTCAGTCAGCTACAACTGACGGCTATCAAGCTGAAACTTGATAGGGAAGCTCCAACTTCCTCAATTTATCAAAGTGAATGTTTGCTGATTTACCTCAGATATCAGCTTTGTTCTGTAGCATCTCTTTCTGCTCTTCTTTTCTTAATCTTCTTTGCCTCACTCTTCTATACTCTGCATTCTCTATATTTTCTCTCTCTAACCTCTCTTATGCATATCCAGTTGATATTATATATAGAGTTCCTCACATGACTGTTTGTATTTCACAAAGAATTTGGAGTGAACAGTCATGACTCTTTGGCTTCTGTCTTCTCATTCCTTTTATCTGCTCATTCAATAAATATAACTATAGGTGCTTATTTTAATATTACAGTGGGATATTTGCTCTCTTCCAGAGACTTGCCAATGCATCACAAACAATAAAAATCAATTAAAACATTTACATTCAAATTACAATGCGAACTCCAGCTCAACTCATTTAGTCTTTTGGCTCGCTGCGCGTTTGTCTTTTCTTTGACTGTGTCTGTCTTTTTTCAGCTCTGTTTGCTCTTCTGTCCTCTGCTGTGGTGTAACTGTTGCATACGTGTAACTGTGCCTTTTATATCAGTGCATTTTATATAAATATGTAACAGCTGGCATTAAGTCTGGGCAAATTCCAACCCTTTACACAGCAAGTGTCTTGTTGATGTGGCGAGTTCCGCAAGCGGAACATACATACACCGCAGCAATTGTTGTATGTTAACAATCGCCCTCCACCTTAAGCCGAGGCCCGTGGGTCCACAGACCACGCGGCATATTTCAATATAATTGCAACCGTTACATAAAACAACTCTCGGCGTTTATAACACCTTTTTGATAACACAGTATTCACAATCTTTATCATGAACTATCAACAATAAAACCCTTTATAACCTTCTTAATAAACCATGGAATTTATATTAATGAACAATTCCGAAAAATTTGCGCCCCACAGCTGTATAAACCTTCCGCTCTATTTTCCGAGTCAAGCGTTATAAACATTAGTATAAGGGGTCGATTCCATTTAATCAATAGACTATCATAGATCCGGGCCCACTAGCCACGCTTTCCGATGCTATACACTACTTCTCGACTTCTTCCGATTGCGATTGATCGCAATCGCAATTTCCATTTGCATGTTCCGATGCCCCGCTTTAACTCCGATTGTGATTACTCTGATGCGATGCGATTAATCACAATCGCAAATTCCATTTGCATGTTCCAATGCCT
This sequence comes from Pinus albicaulis, assembly GCA_034641835.2. NCBI lineage: Eukaryota > Viridiplantae > Streptophyta > Pinopsida > Pinales > Pinaceae > Pinus > Pinus albicaulis. The sequence continues at coordinate 74,435 of JAXQQM020070356.1, forward strand.
CGCTTTAACTCCAATTGCGATTAGTCACTGTTCATTCAAATGTGCCGATGCGATTGGAACTGGAACTCAAACCCATATTAAACATGATTTATAGACCCATCGGATCCGAACTTCAATCGCAATCGCAAATTCCTGTTTGCATGTTCCGCTGCTTTGTTTTTCTCCGATGCGATTTGGTCCCACCTTATGGGGCTTTGTACTTTGGTTATTTGTTTATAAAATGCTACACTTGTATATATTTATGCTTTGACCTTTGTTTATATGATGCGCTGCACATATATTGTAATGCGTTGCATATGTACTCCAACATGGGTAATGATTCCGAATGAGATTTATATGTATATTTTCGCTGGATTATATGATTCTCGGAATTTGTTTGTATATATATATATGCCTGCTGCTTGGGTTAAGATTCCCGGAATTTATGTGCCTCTGCTGTGCTAACGCCTCTGCCGCTCGACCGTTTTACTGCCTCTGTATTCGCTGCCTCTGTCTCCACTGCTCGACCGTTTCGCTGCCTCTGTATTCACTGCCTCTGTCTCCACTGCTCGACCGTTTCGCTACCTCCATATTCGCGGCTTCTGTCTCCACTGCTCGACCGTTTCACTGTGCCTCTGTATTCGACTGTTACACTTTAGCAGTGTTCTTCCGCCTGTCTCCTTTGCCCTGCTTGCTTTTCTTTTGTCTGTCTTTGTTCTGCTGTACTTTGCCTGTTTCTGCTTCAGCGCTGCCTTGACCTCTACCTCTGCCTTCTGCTGCTCGACCTCTGCCTCTGCCTTCGCTGTATATATTCCCTGCTGCTGTTCTTTGCCTTCTTTGCCATCAATGACAATATTTCCAACAGTCTCCCCCTTTGGCATTGATGGCAATACACTTTCTCTGTTTGCCTGCTCTTCCTCCTGTTGCTTGCTCTTCCTGTTTGCCTGCTCTTCCTCCTGTTGTTTGCTCTTCCTCCCCCTTTGACATCAATGGCAAGGGGTTTGAATTCTTAGGTTATACGCTGTTGCTTCTGTTCTTTGATGCTGTGATTTTATTTATTAATTTTATTTTTCAACATTTCGTTCATTTCTTTTATCTGAGATCTGCTATCTTTGTACGTTGCTGCTTCAATCCTTTGGGTTAAGTTTACGGATGCAATTTGGTTCTACTTTTCACTTCTTGGTATTCCTTTTTCCCCTTTTTTTTTTTTTTCTTTTATCTTGAAAAGTATTCTTGCCATAATTCTTTTTGATCCTGAGGACCTACTTTTTATTCTTTCCCTTCTTTGATTAATCTCCCCCTGGGAATAATATTTTCATTTATTTTGTTCTCCCCCTAAAATTGTGCTTTTCTCTTCATATTAGAGAGTAGCATCTACGGATACTACCCCTAGTTTATCTCTCAAATATTGAAATGGTTCTCACAACGAGAGGTTTGGTAAATATATCGATTCTTTGTTCTATTTTTGGTACATATTCATTTTACTATCATGAGCCCATAACAACTTCTTGGAGAAAATGATACTTGATTGGGATATGTTTAGCTTTTAGTGAAGCACGAGTTTTTGAAATACTTATAACACTTGTATTATCACATTTGATAGAGATGGGTTCATCAATGCTTACCTTCATGTCTTGGAGGGTTTTCTTCATCCACATGACTTGTGTACAACATGTTGCTACTGCTATATATTCTGCTTCTGTTGTATATAGAGAAATATATGTTTGTTTATTGCTTAGCCATGCCACTAGACTTTCTCCTAAATAGAATGCACCTCCACTTGTGATTTTCCTATCATCCACAGAGCTAGCCCAATCTTCATCTATGTATGCTGTCAAAGTGAAGCTTTTGCCTTTAGGATACCAAAGTCCATACTGTGCAATTCCTTGTAGATATCTGAATATTCTTTTGACTACTAGAAGGTGATTTTGTTTAGGTGTTGCTTGATATCTAGCCAAGAGTCCTACTGCTAGCATGATGTCTGGTCTTGATGCTCTTAGATACAATAGACTTCCTATCATGGATCTGTAGAGTTTTTTATCTATATCAGCAGATCCATCATCAGCACACAGCTTGCATCCTGTGATCATGGGAGTTGACACAGGTTTTCAGTCCTCCATTTTGAACTTTTTCAACATTTATTTCAAGTAATTTTCCTGTGAGATGAATGTACCTGTGTTCTTTTGTTGAATTTGAAGTCCTAAGTAGAAACTGAGCTCTCCAATCATAGGCATATCAAACTCTGTTTTCATCTCATCAGCAAACCCTTTTGCTAGTTCTTCTCTGTTGCTTCCAAACATAATGTCATCAACATGTACTACAACAATCAAGAGTTCATTTTCATGGGCTTTTATGTACAGATTGTTGTCTACTCCACATCTCTTAAAGCCTTGTTTTTGCAAATATTTATCCAGTCTTGAGTACCAAGCACGAGGAGCCTGTTTCAGTCCATATGGGAGCCTTCTTAAGAATGCACACATATTGGTTTCTTATACAGACGAAGCCTTACGATTGTTATACATAGACTTCTTCTTCTAAGTCTCCATTCGAAATCTTGATTTGTCCATTTGATATACTTTGAAGTTTTGGTAGCAAGCAAATGCAGGGAATATTCGGTAACTGCATTACGGCTACAAGGGCAAATGTTTCATCATAATCAAGTCAACAGTTTGTGAATATCCTTTGGAACAAGTCTCGCTTTGTTCTGATTACTTTTCCTACCTCATTCATTTTATTTTTGAATACTCATTTTGACCCTATGACTTTTTCTCGTTGGGTCTAGGAACTAAATTCCCAGTGTGTTATTTTTTCCAATTTGGTCCAATTCTTCATTCTTAGCATTCCCCAAGACTTGTCCTTCTTGGCTTCTTCAAATTTCTTTGGCTCTATTTGTGACAACATGGCTATGTATACCTCTTCAGCTTGTTTTGTTAGTTGCCTTCTTGTTTGTACCCCTACTCTCTTGTCTCCAATGATCTGATCTTCAGGATGGTTCTTCTGATTATATCTTGAGGGAGCTTTAGAACTCAGCTCTGTATCTTCTGTTGTCTTGCTTGTTTCCTCATCATCTTGGTTTTCTTCTTCATGGTTGTTTGATGGACTATAGCAGTCTGTATCTCGTGTATTTTTTGGAAGTTCTTCATCAAATCTCGCATCAATACTTTCTACTATTTTCCGAAGAGTCTTGTTGTATCACCTGTACCCTTTACTTTTGGAAGCATATCCTAGAAATATCCCTTCATCTGCTCTTGCATCAAATTTTCCAAGATTTTCATCATTATTCTTTATGTAACATTTGCTTCCAAAGATTTTGAAATGTTCGATTGAAGCTGGCTTTCCATGCCACAGTTCATAGGGACTCTTGTCACTGCTTGGCCTTAAGTGAGCTTTATTAAGGATATGTACTACTGTGTGCACTGCTTCTGGCCAGAAGGTTTGAGCAATATTATTCTCTTGCATCATGGCTCTGGAAATTTGTTGAATAGACGTGTTTTGTCTCTCTGCTACTCCATTTTGCTGAGGTGTTCCCGCAATAGTAAATTGTTGCTTTATCCCATGTTCATTGCATAGGTTAGCAAAGTCATAATCTGTAAATTCACCTCCTTTGTCTAATTTGATGCATTTCAGCTTGCATCCTGTTTTATTTTCTGCTAATGCTTTGACGATCTTAAATTCTTCCAGAGCTTCTGATTTATTCTTGAGAAATGCAACCCATGTCATTATGGAGAAATCATCTATTATCAGCATGAAGTAGGATTCTCCACTTGGATTTTTGGTTCTTGTGGGTCCACACAAATCCATGTGCACAAGTTGTAGAGGTCTTCTTGTTGATAACTCATCTTTGGCCTTGAAGGATGTGCGAGTCTATTTGCCTAATTGACATGATTTTCATATGGTATTAGAAGGCCTCTTTATTTCTGGCATGTCTCTGGCAACTTTCTTCTTGCTTAGTCTGATGATGTGATCGAAGCTGAGATGTCCCAACCTTTTATGCCATAACCATGACTCTTCTAGTTTGCTAAGATGGCATGTTTCATCTTCCTCTTTCACAATGTAAACATTGCTCTTTGTTCGAACACCTTTGAGCAGAGTCTTACCGGTGGTGCTTGATCTGACTTCATATTCTTGTGCTCTAAATAGAAATTCGCAACCTTTGTCACACATCTAACTAACACTCAGTAAATTTTCTTTCAGCCCATCTACAAATAGTACATCTTGGGCCTTTCCTCTTCCATTGTCTATGCTGACTGAGCCTTTTCCCTTAATCTTACCTGACTTATCATTGCCAAAATTAACATTTCCATATTTCTTTTCATCAAGAGTTATAAACTTGTTTTTGTCTCCTGTCATGTGTTTAGAGCGGCCACTATCCAAATACCATTGACTTTTCAGATCTTGAGCAGTTAGATCCAGGTCACACTTATTCACCTTCTTTATCCACTGGAGGCACCCTTTTGTTTTGTATATTTTGTGAGGTGATGACCTCCATCTTCTTAGAGTAAATTTGGAAGGTATATGTCCGACTTGATTGCATACACAACATTTGATCATAATTTTTGTAGAATTATGAGTATGAACATAATTTCTTTGATTCATAAACCTTCTTGAGGTGTTAAATATCAATCTTTGTCCATACTTTCTACACTCAATGATTTTATGTCTGAATTCCTTACAATAAAAGCAGTAACCATAAGAGCTATTTGCATATCTAATGTAAGGTTGTCTCTTCCATTTGTTTTCTTGAGGCAGTTTCTTCAATGTTTGCATCTTTTGCTGGTTTGAATTACTCCTCCTTGCATGAAAATATGCAGCAATGTGTCCCAGCTTTGGGCAGACATAACAGGTGGCATTCTTCATTGGAGGGAAACATCTCCTTTGATGGTTTCGAAATTTTACATATTCAGGGGTCTTAGTATTTATTACATTCTTTGCCACTAATGGTTTCTTCTGACCTTTGTCTTCCTTATTGCAGATTTCTTCTTTTGTAGGAATTGTTTGAGCTGCTTCATCATTCTTCTTTACTTTTACAAAAATAATTTCTCTGTCAACCTTTTCTTTGCCTTTACTTGATTCTCCTTCATAGCCTATTCAGTTTTTATCATAGGGATCTTTGAGCAATTTCGTTCAACTTACTAGAGCTTGTTGTTTGAGAGGAATTTGTAGATACTTTCCTATGAGAATTTTCTAATTTCTTCCTTAGACATACAGATTCTTCTTCCAAATTCTCTTGTTCTCGAGTTTTATCCTTGATTTTCTGAAGTAACATGTCTTCTATCTTCTTGGCTTCTTCAAGCTCTCCCTTCAGCTGCATGAGGGCTTCTGAATTCTTCTCTTCTCTTAAATACTTGAGGAGAATGTCCTTTTGTTTTCTGCACTTCAGTTTGATTCTATCAATCTCCTCCAGAGCACTTCTTGGCTCCCCCTCAAGGTCGACTTCACCTTCTTCTTCTTCATCTTATAGAAAGAGTCCTTCAAGTTCTTCAATGGCCATCAATAAAAAATTAGAGGTTACTTCTTCACTTGAGGGTTCATCTGAGTCTTCAGATGTACTGTTATCTTGTTGAGCATAGAAGGATTTTCTACTGAACTTCTTTCCTTTCTGCCAATTCTTTAATGTATTTTTCTCTGACTCTTGGGCTTGATTCCTTACTTTATTGTGAGGACACTTGGCTAAATAGTGTCCAACTCTTCCATAGTTAAAGCATTCGAATGGAAGTTTACCTTTGTATTTACCTGAGCCTCTATCCAGTTTCTTGACGAATTTTGCTTCTTCTTCATCCGAGCAAGAACATATGTCTTTCTCTTCTTCTTTCTTCTTTTATATTTTAAAGTTTTCCTCCCTCGTACTTGGCTTCTTCTGTGGGAGCCTCATTTCATATGCTGTTATATTTCCAAGTAGCTGGTTCATGGTCAAGGTCTCCCAATCTTCTGTTTCTTCTATTGCAGACACCTTGGGATTAAACCTGGGTGGAAGAGATCTTAGAATCTTTTGAAAATTTTCAAATTCTTTTATGGTTTCACCTAGAGCCTTCATGTTATTTACTATTTCTGCAACCTTTAGGAAGAAGCTAGCAATGTCTTCATCATCATCCATTTTTAAGTTTTCAAACTAGGCTCTATAGACTTGAAGTTTGGAAGTCTTTACCTTCTTGTATCCCTCATGAATATTCTCCAGAGTGTCCCACATTTCTTTGGTAGTGTCTTTGTGCATTACTTTGATAAAATCTGCTTCACACAATCCATTTAAGATGGGATTCATGGCTTTTTCGTTGGCTACAAAATCTTGTTTGGTTTCCTTTTCTGAGTCAGTTGCCTTTGGGGCATATCCTAATTCCACAGCACCTCAAACTTCTATTCCTAGAGACATTATGTATGTCCTCATCCTGATTTTCCAGAAAGCATAATTTTCACCTGTAAAGAAAGGGGCTTTATTGGTTGAGCATCCTTCTTTACTAGCCATCCTAAGAACCTAGAATCTCCTTCCAGTTGTTAAACTGGTACAAAGGAACCCGCTCTGATACCAATTGTTGAATTCTTAGTTAAATTGAGAGGGGGGGGGGGGTGAATCGATTTAATACATACATAGGATTTTTTTTTTTTTTTTGAAATTTTCCACCAATCTTATTTACGGCTTAATTTGTGAACAGGTCTTAAAATCTTTGCGGCTTTGTTGTGGATGATTTTGTCACCCTCCTAGAGACAGCCTAGAGTTGCCATAGACCAGTGCCTAGGACATCTTAATATAGCAAGGAGCCCTTTATAGTTTGGGTTGTCAGTCCAAGAACTCGCTTACTATCTCTTGTTTGAACAAGGAAATTAGTTTTGAATGGGACCAATCTCTCTCAGAAGCTGACACAAAGATAAGAATAATGTAGGAACATCCTGTAAAACTTCAGCATGAAAGCATCAGACAGTTAAGAGACCGCTTACTGTAAAGAGGGCCGATTCAAATAACATATCACAGAAATCAGATATCAGGAAGTGAGTGCAGTGAGGAAACATATGAAGATATTAGCTGGCATGAGATTGATACCCAGATACACAACAGAACCATATAAGGGCGCACCAATTTACGAATCCTTATATGAAAATGGCGTTTTAAAAGCACCCTCCTCAAGCAACTAATATAGCAGAAAATATGGAAAGAGTGAACATGGAACAGTATATCATGACTAGGCCTATTTAAAGCGCTTGACTAATTCCAGAAAGGGCATCAACAAGGATGAATCCTTACTGCAAACTAGTGAGCCACTCGCTTCTAGAACATGATACAAGAAGACAAATAGCATGAAAGAGATATTGTATTAACACATAAGAGAAATTACATACTGTGAGATACCAGAGACCAGAATCCTCATTACAGTCATAACCCCTCCTCACTGAGACCCTACAGGCTCTGAAGCTTCATATAGAAATATTACAAAAATGTATACAGAAGTCTTCTCGCTGCACAGTTTGCTGATAGAAATTCGGAACCCCTACAATGTCTTCTTTTTCGGTCTTTATAGGAGTGATGGAGAATTCTAGAGGAGGAGGTAGCTGAAACACAATTAATGACTCAATTTGAATAAAATGGCGGAAAACATTCGCGCCCACTCTATGAATGACTAATTGTTAATGACTGTACTAGACAACCTGTCCATGAAATAAATGCTGGGAGATAAAAATCTCCTTATATACAAGATAGAAATAATAAAATATATACAATATGTTGCCCGCGGCTAAGGGAAAATCTGTTGTCGTAAGATATTTGAAACAATCTGCATTTCTGTACTGTACTCTCGGCCCTTGGCTTTGGATTTAAATCCTAGATCTTTAATGCGGGGCGAATTTATCTAGAGGGTTCTGAGAATCCATATCTGTGTCTTCTTTAATAGCGGTCACCTCTCCCACCTACCCTCGACTTCTTCCTTTAATTTCGCCAGCAAAATATGTCCTTTGGTATGCTCCTGATCTTTGCAATGGAGGCGGCAAGTTAAAGCGCCTACTAAGTCGTTTTAAAACCTGCAAAACCCGCAAAACATTAGAGAAAATTGACTCGGGGACAGGGAGTGCGGATACGACAGCGGCCATGGAAGCGGTGATATGGACTAGGCGAAATGTTGAGACGATGCAGGGTGATAGGAAACACATGAAAATAATGGAGAAATGGAGGGTGACAATGCAGAATACAATGGAGCGACAATGAATGAACGGGGCAAAGGTTCATAAAATATGATACATAAACGGAACATATGAATGGTGGAGGAGGAACACGGCACACACTTGTAAATTATGATGACACGACCACAGGAGGTGGGACCCAAATCGAAATCGCAATCGGAAAGTGGAGCGGGGAGACTGGGGTGGCACATTTTGGAAGTTCCGATTGCGATTGAGGGCAGGACTGTGATTGACTCAGGGTCGTTCGATCTCAAAAAAAGATCAACAGCTACACTTGCATCGGAGGGCAATAAAACGGTGGGCCATGAAATATCGCCGGTCTGTTGTGCGTGGGCCCTCCATATAAGTTGATTGTCGCGCCGTTGATTTGAGCCAGATCGGACGGCCAGCATTGCGCCCGATCGTTAAAACAATAGGCCCCTTTTTCGTTTTGAATTATGGTTTTTAGACTCGGGTCATATGGACGCCAAAGCGGGACGGAGTCAAACTCTTAGGGACTCGGCCCGATTTATTTAAATTTGGGTTTTAAACCATTGTAAAGTAGATTTTCGGGCGGAGATAGTAATGTCAAGCAGGGTCATGAGATTTTAGGCCACGGCAGAGGTTAAAAATGGATTTGAATGAGGCAGCAGGGAAAAATTCACAGGCAAAGGTAAATATGTACAACATCGGCTCCGTCTGGGGACGACATGTTCGTCCTCGGGCATGTCGAGAACACGCAGACCATTAAATATTTCATCTTATTTTTCAATTCCCCTACGCTCTTACTTCAAGTAATTATCGGCATTCTTTTCCTTTATAAAAATAAAAGCCCAAGCAAACTATATACAATATATACAATCAGGTATTCCCAGCCTGGGTCAGAATTGAAAATAAGGCTTGAGGAACTGACCATTCACGGGTGCATCCAACAAATCAACCTGTAGATTTTCTAAAGAAAAGGTGTTCTTTCTTCCCAGCTTCACTATTTTGAATGGCCCGAACCACAATGGATCAAATTTAGCATGCTTGCCCTTTTCTTCTCTGCGAACATCCCATCTAAGAACTAGGTCTCCAACTTGAAAATTCCTATCCTTTGCATGTTGATCAAAGACATTCTTCATTTTTTCCTGGTATTCTATCAATCTCTGATCTACCTGGTTCCTTGTTTCCTCCAATTCTACCAGCTGATTAATTCTTCGGATCATGCCATCTAGTTCTTCCTGGTTTTCCTGCATAAAACGTGCCACTGGCAATGCCAATTGCAAAGGAAACACTGCAGCCCGTCCATACACCAACTCATAGGGTGACTTCCCTATTTCTCTTTTGCTGGTTATCCTATTTGCCCATAGAGCAAACTTTAATTGAGAGTCCCAGTTTTTCTGATTTTCAGCTATTGTCTTCTTCAGGGCTCTCACCAGGGTTTTATTGGATGACTCTGCTAGACCATTTCCCTGTGGATAGTATGCTGTAGAATGAGTCAGGATGATGTTATATCTTTGACATAATTTTACGAACCTGGCAGACTTGAAAGCCTGTGCATTGTCAGTTACAATTATTACAGGACAGCCAAACCTAGATATGATATTATCTTCTATAAACCTCATGATTACAGCATCTGTAGCATTTCTTGTAGGTATGGCTTCCACCCATTTTGTAAAATAGTCTGTTGCTGTCAGTATCCATTTATGTTGGCCACTTGATGGGGTATGTATTTCTCCTATAAAGTCTAATCCCCATTTCTGAAATGGTTCATTTACATGAATAGGGATCAAGGGCAATGCTGCTAATTTCTGCCTTTCTACAAATCTTTGGCATTTTTCACACTATCTGACCCAAGCAAAAGTATCTGAATACAATTTTGGCCAGTAAAAACCAGCCTTCAAGATTTTATGAGTTGTAGCCCTCCAGCTGTAATGTCCTCCACATATCCCCTCATGAAATTCTGTCATTACATTTTTCACTTCATTTTCTGTGAGGCATAAAAGTAATATGCCTAGGGGGTCTCTCCAATAGAGCTGCCCATTGGAAATTGCATATTTCTGAGATTTCATCCTTACAGCTCTGTATTTCACCTTGTCACATCCTGGAGGACAGCTAAGTGTTAACAGATATTCAACTATTTCTTTATACCAAGGACTAGTTAGATATTTCACATGTATCTTTTGAGTAGCCATCTCTAGTCCATGTTGCTCTTCTTCTTTTTCTGATTCTTCATTTGCTATCACAGACAGATTAATGCCCAAAGCTTGATGATTTGATTCAGATAACATCTTGGCAAGTCCCTTTCCTTTCACCAACTTAGTAGGCCTTATATCCAAATCATACTCTTGGATTTTTGCAATCCATCTTCCCCTTCTACCTTCGTTGTCTCCCTAAACCAGAATGTCTTTGACTGCTGCAGTAGGGACATAAGCTATTATGTGATATTGCAAAATATAAACTCTGAAAGATTTAAGGGACTTTACCAGGGCATATGTCTGCTTCTCCAGTATATTTTATTTCAATTCAGCATCATAAAGTACTTGACTGAAGAAAGCTATAGGCTGTTCATATCCCTCTTCATTTTTCTGCAATAACACTCCAGCAATTGTATGAGGTGAAGCAAATGAGAAAATCATAAATGGCTTTTTGTAATCTGGCCCTGCTAACACAGGAGCTTCAGCAAATGCCCGTTTTATCCTTGTGAATGCATCTCTAGACTCCTGGGACCATTTTACTTCATTTTCCTTTTTCAACATATTGGTTATGTGCCTAACTATCTCTGCATAGTTAGGGATAAATCTTCTCAAGAAATTAATTCGGCCTAAAAATACATGTACTTCTTTATTATTTCTTGGCAAAGGAATGTTGTTTATCACTTCAACTCTCTTAGGATCAATTTTCACACCATCTTTCGTTACAATGTGCCCTAAAATTTTTCCCTCATCTAATGCAAATAAAGACTTTTGAGGGTTGAGAGAAAGGCCATACCTTCTGCATTTTTCAAAATTCGTTCTCAAATGCTCAATATGCTCATCATCATTCTTTGAGAACACTGTGATATCATCAAGATACACCACCAAGAACTTGTCCTGTTCTCCGACAAAGGCTATGTCCATTTCCCTCTGAAAAGTGGCCCCTGCATTGATTAATCCGAATGGCATCCTGGCATACATAAAGGTTCCCCATGGTGTAGTGAATGCAGTTTTCTTCTGATCTTCTGGGAAAATAGCCACCTGATTATAACCAGAAAATCCATCCATCATTGCCATTCTGGATGCTCCCACTACTTTTTGCAGGATGTGATCCATTTTAGGCAGTGGATAGTTATCTTTTAATGATTCTCTGTTTAAATTCCTGAAGTCTACACACAGCCTTATTTCTCCATTCTTCTTCCTAACAGGACCAAGATTTGCTACCCATTCTGAGTATCTTAAAGGTACAATTATCTTGGCCTTCAGTAATTTCTTGACTTCTTTTTCAATTGAGGGAAGCAGCAAGGGATTTATCTGTCTGAGCTTCTGCTTGTATGGCTTTGCATCTTCCCTCAGTGGAATCTTGTGCTGTATTATATTTACATCAAAAGTTTTTAGGTCCTCATAGGACCAAGCAAATACATCTTTGTAAGATTGAAATAACTTCAAATATTTTTCTTTTTATTCTTCTGGGACTCTTTTGGATAATTTAACAATTTTGGGGTCAGCGGAAGTACCCAGATTCAAATCTCCCACTTGATCTTCTTCTACTACTTTGTTTGGCTGCATTGGAGCATCATCTTTATTGAATAACCTTTCTAGAGGTACCAATCCTCTAGCTATAACATTACCTTTCAGCTGCAGCACTTTATTACCTGCTATTCTTTCTTCCCATTTGTTTTCCGCAATATTTTCCGCTTCTTCCTCTTCATTATCATCAATCTCCATATTGGAGAATTCTCCCACGGTCTCCATAAATCTTTTCATCTGTTCATCATCTTCGAATACCTGCCAATGCTTTATATTATCTGGAATGGATGGTCTGTACCGTACCTCCACTTCATATCTTAGAAGCGGATTCTGAGGAGGACGGAAAGTACTGGCAGCTACCGCAAGAGAGTCTGCTACTCTGTTTTGCTCCCGGGGCATGAACTGTATGTTAAACGCTGAGAAGAAATTCTCTATCATGTCCCATACTTCATTTCTATATGCTCTGAGCCGTGGATGCTTAGTTTGACATTCATTTTTTATCTGCCTTACCACCAACTCAGAGTCTCCAAACACTTTTAGACACTGGATGCCCATATTCTTGGCTGTCTGCAGTCCCAATAATAGCGCTTCATATTCGGCTACATTGTTTGTAGCCTCATACTCCAGTTTAAAAGACAGTGTCACCCATTTCCCTGTAGGAGAAATCAACAATACCCCAGCTCCATTGCCTTCTCTTGAATTAGCTCCATCAAAATGTAAAGTCCAAATTTCTGATTCCTGCTCTTCTTTAGGCTGCTCAACTTGAATCTGACCAAAAAGGGGCTCATGTGCATAATCCTGATTTTCTTCCAACATTAAACATGAAAAGTCTCCCTCTTTGTTATAAACTGGGGAATTATCTGAGCAGTCGGCCTTAGTTACCATCTGGACAAATCTAGTCTCCCTGTATAACCTCCTTTCTTGACCTCCGAAGACTGGGACAGTAGCATATGTTAAATCCAATTTGATTGATCCCCCAATCTTTGTACCCCAGGACCTTGACAGCAGCATGCCAAAGCGAGCTGGGATATCAGCAACCACAATGTTCATGACCACACTCTTTGCTGATATTTGAGCCAAATTGACCACTAAATCTTTAATCAATCCCAAGAATTTTACTCTTTTAGAATCAAATGAATATAAATCTTTGTATGGTCTTGTAATTTGCAGTCCTAGTTGCTCCATGACAGACAAAGGCATAAGATTATGGGAAGCCCCAGAATCTAACATGCAGTTATGTAACAGCAGGTCATGAATAACTAGGGACACATAAAAAGGAGGAGTGGAAGGGTCTATCTCCTCAACATGTGGACCAAAGACTACCATGGGTCTTTCTTCTTGAAGATTTAAACTATCAGGTGTAATTGGTAGTTCAGGAGGAGGTATGAAAGAGGTAACTTGAGACTGATATACGAGTTGTTTTAATAACTCAGTCAGAGGGACAGGAATCTTAATCTTCTCAAGCTCTTTTTGCAAATTGAAAGCAGATGTGGGATTTTCTATCCCTACTTCTTTTGACTCCTTATTCTCAACTGAAGACTTGATTTCTTTTGACACTGGCTCAGCATTAGGAGGACCGACTAGTTTAGAAGAGGAGGGAATCTGATCATTAGACTGCAAGGGGTTATTTATAAGATTCTTACCTTTTTCTATACATCTCTTTGTTGCTGATCCCTTCTGAGCAGATGCTTCTTTCTGAGGTGGTTGCTCTTCCTGCTCCTGAGTTCTGGTCCTATTCCTTGAGGATATGAGATCATATTTGACGTTGAATTGTGCTTCCATGAAATCAGAAAATTGCTTGCAGTAATGGTCAATCTCTGCTTCTTCGTCTTCTTCTTGCAGGGGGCACTCCATATCATCATTATTTGAAAAGGCCAGATTGGAATCCTCTAATCCATAAGCTGCATCTCCAGTGGAGTCATCTACTGGTCCTTCCAGGTACAAGGGATGAGGTACCTGATCTTGTTGTTCCTTTGTCTCTCTCGACAATATCTGGAGAGGTGGTCTCTTATACTGGGGATTATATCCTCTGTTTGGAGCATTGTAGTAGTTCTTGGGAGCTGCATTTTTAGCTTCCAGCTCCATCTTGACCATCTTCTTTATCATCTTGCTTATCTCATCCATTTTATCTGAATCCTTTTCTTGATTAGAGGTAGAGACCTCTTCTTTTCCTTTTCTTCTAGTTTCCTGTTCAATTTTTCCTTTTAACTTCCCAGTGGCAGTAAAATTTGCCTCCAACTCTAGAGCATCTGTCTGAGCATCATCCAGGGTGACAGGCATTCTTTCCCGCAGAGAGAAACCGAAATTAGAGTCAAAAGCTTCTATGAAAACAACTTTGGCAGCAGCTTGTTGAGGTTTCATATCAGCAGGAAGGTTCAGATATAGTTTATTAAACCTTTTGATAAATTCTGCCACCCCCTTGTTATGTTTCTTCTTTAGTGTATTGAATTCAACGAGGCTCTGCCCGTGATCTTTATTTTCTCCCCACTTCCTGAGAAAAGCGTTCTCCATCTGGTCCCAAGTGGTGATTGAATGGTTTGCCAATGTCTTGAACCATTTTCTGGCTTCACCTTCCAGGGATTGCACAAATAACCTCAGGACCACATCCAGATGCTCAACATTTAAGTTCTCTGTAAAGGAGCAGAAGGTCTTGAGGTGCTTCTGAGCATCAACTTCATTCTCACCATTAAATCTTGGCAAAATCTTCAAGTAATCTTGTGGCATATCATTTAGCACTTGGGGCAAGGCCAGAGGAGCATATTTATTTAATATAAAATCCGGAACATTGGCCATTGGGGGAGGCGGGGATTGCACAACAATTTGAGATACAGATGGAGGGAGAGGAGTAGGAGGAAGTGGAGTATGAATAACAATGGGAATATATTGCACAGAAGCCTGAGGTGTAGATGGGAATAACTCACGGTTAACAACAGCTACTTCTGTGACCTCTTTAATTTCTTCAGCCTCGAAAGCAGGATGAGATTCTCCTTCAATCCAGGTATTTCCTCTATGTGGAGTTTCTGAGTAAAACTCGGGTTTTTCTGTTCTAACTTCTTGAGAAGAAGAGGGCGGAAGATCTTCAACGGAATATTCAGGGTTTCAGAACGAACTGACTTCTTCTCTTTCCAAACTCTTTTATGAAAGATCTTCTCCGGGTCAGACACAAGTGTTTTCGGCTGTGAGGTATCCGACCTCAAATGGGGCTTCCGGGAAGCCAGGACTTCCAGTAAAATTTATCAAATAAAGACCAGTGGAGTCGCCAAGGTAATAAGTCTACAACTCTTCACCTCTTTGTGCTCACCTGATTAGAGAGTGAATATAAGATGTCGAACCCAGGGAAACAAATATTCTTGAATTCGTTCCCCGGCAATGGCGCCAGAAAGATGTTGTGGATGATTTTGTCACCCTCCTAGAGACAGCCTAGAGTTGCCATAGACCAATGCCTAGGACATCTTAATATAGCAAGGAGCCCTTTATAGTTTGGGTTGTCAGTCCAAGAACTCACTTACTATCTCTTGTTTAATCAAGGAAATTAGTTTTGAATGGGACCAATCTCTCTCAGAAGCTGACACAAAGATAAGAATAATGTAGGAACATCATGTAAAACTTCAGCATGAAAGCATCAGACAGTTAAGAGACCGCTTACTGTAAATAGGGCCGATTCAAATAATATATCACAGAAATCAGATATCAGGAAGTGAGTGCGGTGAGGAAACATAAGAAGATATTAGCTGGCATGAGACTGATACCCAGATACACAACAGAACCATATAAGGGCACACCAATTTACGAATCCTTATATGACAATGGCGTTTTAAAAGCACCCTCCTCAAGCAACTAATATAGCAGAAAATATGAAAAGAGTGAACATGGAACAGTATACCATGACTAGGCATATTTAAAGCGCTTGACTAATTCCAGAAAGGGCATCAACAAGGATGAATCCTTACTGCAAACTAGTGAGCCACTCGCATTCTAGAACATGATACAAGAAGACAAATAGCATGAAAGAGATATTTTATTAACACATAAGAGAAATTACATACTGTGAGATACCAGAGACCAGAATCCTCATTACAGTCATAACACCTCCTCACTGATACCCTACGGGCTCTGAAGCTTCATACAGAAATATTACAAAAATGTATACATAAGTCTTCTCGCTGCACAGTTTGCTGATAGAAATCCGGAACCCCTACAATGTCTTCTTTTTCGGTCTTTATAGGGGTGATGGAGAATTCTAGAGGAGGAGGTAGCTGAAACACAATTAATGACTCAATTTGAATAAAATGGCGGAAAAAATTCGCGCTCACTCTATGAATGACTAACTGTTAATGACTGTACTAGACAACCTGTCCATGAAATAAATGCTGGGAGATAAAAATCTCCTTATATACAAGATAGAAATAATAAAATATATACAATATGTTGCTCGCGGCTGAGGGAAAATCTGTTGTCGTAAGAGATTTGAAACAATCTGCATTTCTGTATTGTACTCTCGGCCCTTGGCTTTGGATTTAAATCCTGGATCTTTAATGCAAGGAGAATTTATCTAGAGGGTTCTGAGAATCCATATATGTGTCTTCTTTATAGCGGTCACCTCTCCCACCTACCCTCAGCTTCTTCCTTTAATTTCGCTAGCAAAATATGTCCTTTGTTATGCTCCTGATCTTTGCAATGGAGGCGGCAAGTTAAAGCGCCTACTAAGTCGTTTTAAAACCTGCAAAACCCGCAAAACATTAGAGAAAATTGACTCGGGGACAGGGAGTGCGGATACGACAGCGGCCATGGAAGCGGTGATATGGACTAGGCGAAATGTTGAGACGATGCAGGGTGACAGGAAATGCATGAAAATAATGGAGAAATGGAGGGTGACAATGCAGAATACAATGGAGCGACAATGAATGAACGGGGCAAAGGTTCATAAAATATGACACATAACCGGAACATATGAATGGTGGAGGAGGAACACGGCGCACACTTGTAAATTATGATGACACGACCACAGGAGGTGGGACCCAAATCGAAATCGCAATCGGAAAGTGGAGCGGGGAAACCGGGGTGGCACATTTTGGAAGTTCCGATTGCGATTGAGGGCAGGACTGCGATTGACTCAGGGCCGTTCGATCCGTTCGATCTCAAAACAAGATCAACGGCTACACTTGCATCGGAGGGCAATAAAACGGTGGGCCATGAAATACCGCCGGTCTGTTGTGCACGGGCCCTCCATATAAGTTGATTGCCGCGCCGTTGATTTGAGCCAGATCGAACGGCCAGCATTGTGCCCAATCGTTAAAACAATAGGCCCCTTTTTCGTTTTGAATTATGGTTTTCATACTCGGGTCATATGGAAGCCAAAGCGGGAGGGAGTCAAACTCTTAGGGACTCGGCCTGATTTATTTAAATTTGGGTTTTAAACCATTGTAAAGCAGATTTTCGGGCGGAGATAGTAATTTCAAGCAGGGTCATGAGATTTTAGGCCACGGCAGAGGTTAAAAATGGATTTGAATGAGGCAGCAGGGCAAAATTCACAGGCAGAGGTAAATATGTACAACACAGCCAATATTAAATTAATGTGACACCATACTTATGTTGAGAGCAAAAAACAATTAAGCATATTTAAAGAATAACATCAACACATAAGAAACACACACAGAGACAACAGATGTAAGTGGAAACCCATAAAGGGAGAAAACCACATCTTATTATTGTTGTGATGCAAAGGCAAGCTCCAACTCCCTCTCATCACTGTTTTCTGCAGGCACCAACCTACAGGAGGCTTTATCCTCAATTCTGCAAGCTACAACTTGCAAGGAAGCACCAAATCCCTTCAATTTTCTGCAGGCACCAACCTACAGGAGACTCCAACCTCAGTCATCTACAACTGACAACTATCAAGCTACAACTTGATAGGGAAGCTCCAACTTCCTCAATTTATCAAACTGAATGTTTGCTGATTTTCCTCAGATATTAGCTCTGTTCTGTAGCTTCTCTTTCTGCTCTTCTTTTCTTAATCTTCTCTGCCTCACTCTTTTGTACTCTTCCTGCTCTATATTTACTCTCTCTAACCTCTCTTATGCATATCCAATTAGTATTATTTATAGAGTTCCTCACATGACTATTTTTATTTCACAAAGAATTTGGAGTGAACAGTCATGACTCTTTGGCTTCTTTCTTCTCATTCCTTTTATCTACTCATTCAATAAATATAACTGTAGGTGCTTATTTTAATATTACAGTGGGATATTTTCTCTCTTTCGAAGACTTTCCAATGCATCACAAACAATAAAAATCGATTAAAACATTTACATTCAAATTACAATGAGAATTCCAGCTCAACTCATTTAGTCTTTTGGCTTTTCTTTGACTGTGTTTGTCTTTTCTGTGATTGTGTTTTATCTCCTTTCAGCTCTGTTTGCTTTTTTGTCCTTTGCTATGGTGTAACTATTGCATACGTGTAACTGTGCCTTTTATATCAGTGCATTTTATATAAATATGTAACAGCTGGCGTTAAATCTGGGCAAATTCCAGCCCTTTACACACAGCAAGTGTCTTGTTGATGTGGTGAGTTCCAGAAGCGGAACATACATACACCACAACAATCATTGTATATTAACAATCGCCCTCCACCTTAAGCTGAGGCCCATGGGTCCACAGACCACGCGGCATATTTCAATACAATTGCAACCATTTCATAAAACAACTCTCGGTGTTTATAACACCTTTTTAATAACACAGTATTCACAATCTTTATCATAAACTTTCAACAATAAAACCCATTCTTATGTAACTTTCAAATTTTTAATAATAGACCCATTTAACATAAGAAACAACCTTTTGGGCCCACTTGCCGATATTTGTCTATCCGCCGATGCGATGAGCCGCCTCCGATGCGATGTATCACTCTTTGATTACTTCCGATTGCGATTAATCGCAATCGTAAATGGCATTGTCAAGCTCCGCTACTACACTTTCACTCCGATGCGATTGACCAGTGCCGATGCGATTAGACCATAACTCAAACATATAAAGTCATAACTTATAGACCCATCGGGTCCGGAATTTCAATCGCAATCGCAACATGTATTTGCCTATTCCGATACTCGCTTTAACTCCGATTGTGATTGTTCACTGTTCATTCAAATATGCCGATGTGATTGGAACTCAAACCCATATTAAACATGATTTATAGACCCATCGGGTCCAAACTTTAATCGCAGTCGCAACTTCCTGTTTGCATGTTCCGCTGCTTTTTTTTCCTCCGATGCGATTTGGTCCCACCTTATGGTACTTTTTACTTTGGATATTTGTTTATACAACGCTCCACTTATATATATTTATGCTTTGAACTTTGTTTATATGATGCGTTGCACATATATGTAATGCGTTTCATATGTACTCCAGCGTGGGTAACGATTCCTGGAATGAGATTTATACGTATATTTTGCTGTTGGGTTATACGATTCCCGGAATTTGTGTTTATATATATACATATATATATATATATATATATATATATATATATATATATATATATATATGTTTCCGTTTGGTTAAGATTCCTAAATTTTAAATTTATGCTCAAGCAGCAATAGCAGCCGCCTCGACCACTTCACCGCCCGTATTCACGCCTCCGTCTCCACTACTCGGACCAAGCCACGTCAGATTCGCCGCTCTGCTCCCACCGTTCGACCTTTTCACTCGTGCCTTCCGTATTCGATCAAGTTACACTTTAGCAATGTTCTTCCACTGCCTCCTTTGCCCGCTGCTTTTCTTTGTCTCCGTTCCCTATTTTGTTGTCCTTTTCCTCTTTTCTCGCTTTCCGCCGCTCGACCCTCTCGCTCTCTCCGCCTCTCGTTGTATATATTCCCCACAAGTTGTTCTTTTTCCTTCTTTGCCATCAATGACAATATTTCCAACACGGCCTTTAAACCCAAAAAATTGATTTTGCAGGTTTTATAGATAGGAATTCATTTCATGGTGGCATGCAAGAAAAAAAAAAAAAATGTTGTCGCATTCTGTCCTTCGGCTCAGATTTGCTGTTGTGATTAATTTCAACACTCCCTCTTAATCACAACTGTTGCATTCTTCCATACCCAAAAATTTTCTTAGGTAATTAAAACTCTTTTGGCCCAATGGTTTTGTCAATATATCAACAAACTTCTCTTCGGTTCTGCAATATTGCAAAACAATTTCACCATTGCTCACTAGCTCTCTGATGTAGTGATACTTGGCATCAATGCGTTTCATTCTCTTATGAAACACTGAATTTTTTGATAAAGCTATAGCTGAGTTGTTATCACAATAAATTGTTGTGTCTTTTACCTGTTCATGACACAAACTTCTCAACATTCTCCTCACCCAAACTGTTTGACATGCTGCTACTATAGCTGCCACATACTCTGCCTCTGTTGTTGATAAAGCCACAATTGGTTGTTTCTTAGAAGCCATGAGATAGCTCCTGATTCCATATGGAAAACATATCCAGAGGTTCTTTTCCTGTCATCTATAGTTTCAGCCCAATGATTGTCAATATATCCAATCAATTCAAAATTTTCTAAAGTGGTGTATAAAAGACCATCCTCTTTGTTCCTTTCACATACCTCAGAATTCTTTTTGCTGCTTGCTAATGTGTCTCCTTTGGCCTTTCTGTAGATTTGGAAATTAAGCTTACAACATGCATAATATCTGGCCTAGTTGCAGTCAAATACATGAGGCTGCCAACTATGCTCTTATATAAACTTAGATCAAAATCCTTGCTGTTGTCTTCTTTGCTCAACTTCAATCCCATCACTGTAGGAGTAATTGCTGCCTTACAATCCTGCATGTTAAATATTTCCAAAACTTCATTCACATATTTAGCTTGAGAGATAAAAATCTTATTTTCATTTTGCTCTACTTCTATTGCTAAGAAGCATCTCAACAATCTCATATCAGTCATCTCAAATTCATCCTTCATGATTGTTTTAAAATTATCAGTGAGGTAAGCATCATTATCTGTGAATATCACATCATCAACATATAAAACAACAATGAGCATCTTACCATCCTTCTCCTTGATGTATAGTGTGGGTTCTCCTTCCCATTTCTCAAACCCATTTTCCAGTAGATAGGCATCTATCCTATTGTACCATGCTCTTGGTGCTTGTTTCAGCCCATACAGAGCTTTCTTCAATCTGCATACTTTGTGTTCTTTGCCTTCTTTCTCATAGTCCAGAGGTTGTTCAACATAAACCTATTTCATCAATACTCCATTTAGGAATGTTGATTTCAAATACATCTGGTAAAATTTCCACTTGTGTTGTGCTGCTATCGACAACACTGCTCTTATTGTTTCATTCTTGCAACTGGTGAAAATTTTTTCTCATAGTCTCTTCCTTGTTGCTGCTTGTAGTCTTTGACAACAAGTCTGGCCTTATGTCTTTCAATCTTACCTTCAGCATTGCTCTTGGTTTTGTAAACCCATTTTACTCTAATAACTTCCTTACCTTTTGGGAGATCAACTAATTCCCATGTCCTGTTTTTCTCTATGGCATTTATTTCTTCATCCATAGCATCTATCCATTTCTTATCTTTTACAGCTTCTTCAAAATGAATAGAATATTCTACATGAAAATATAATGCAAATAAAGAGTTCATACCTTCATTTGTTGCCTCTTTCTCATAGATTTCATTTAGATTTCTGAATCTGGTTCCTCTTTCACTTGCTGAAATTGTGCTTGTAGAAGCACTCAAATCTACTCCTTGTGATGTGCTTGATGAAGCACTGTCATCACTTCTCAAGAGTGTTCTCATACCTGCTTGTGGTGTCCCTTGTTGTCTTTGTGTTGGTGGAGGTGGTTCTACTAATGAGGGATGTCTTTCAGCCATTTCTTCCTCATCTTCATCATAAGAAAAACAGCTTTTCACATTCACTGTTTTCTCAATGCTTCCATCCCAAGCTTCTTCCTCAATAAATTTTGCATCTCTGCTTATCATAAATTTCTTGGTGGATGGGTTATACAATCTGTATGCTTTGGATTCTTCACTGTATCCAAAAAATATGCACTTCTCCCCTTTACTGTCCAACTTATTTCTTAGCTGATCTGGAATGTGTGCGTAAACTACACAACCAAAAACTTTCATGTGGGTGACAAGCTGCTTTATGCCACTCCATGCTTCTTCCAGAACTCTGTTCATAACACTTTTTTTTTGGGCATCTATTCAGCACATATGCTGCACAATGTACAACTTCAGCCCAATATTCATTTGGTAAAATTTTTGTCTTCAGCATACTTCTTACCATATCCAGATGGTTCTATTTTTCCTTTCAGCAACTCCATTTTGCTGTGGTGTATACCTTGCTGTAAATTGCTTGTGTATCCCATTTTCTCTACAAAAACGCATAAATTATTTGGAGATATATTCTCCTCCTCTATTTGTTCTTAAGACTTTAATATGTTGCCCACTTTGAATCTCAACAAGATCTTTAAAGTGGCAGAATTTCTCAAACACTTCAATTTTAAATTTCAAGAATTAAACCCATGTTTTTCTTGTGTAATCATCAATAAAGGTTAGCATATAGTGGTTGCCTACTAATGATGGTGTTTTCATTGGTCCACACAAATCAGAATGGACTATTTCTAAGGGTGATTTTTCCCTTATGCTCTTTCCTGATGGAAAGTTTTCTTTGTGTTATTTTCCCAAGATGCAGCCTTCACATAGGTTGTCTGGCTTTTCAATCAATGGTAATCCCTTTACCATTCATTTCCTATGCAACAAATTCAGACCTCCAAAGTTGAGATGTCCAAATCTCAAGTTCCATAACTAGTTTTCATCCTTTGCTTCCCTTTCGAATGTCTCTTTTGTCACTCCTACCATTGCAACTCCTTTCTTCAAATCTTCTCTCATCTTGAGAGGTAACATTCTGTTTCTTGTCATATTCACTTGTGCAATGCATTGCTTGCTTGGTGGTTTATCCATGATGGTGCATACATCACCTTCAAAGAATAAATTGTAGCCCTTTTGAATGAGTTGTCCAATGTTCAAAATGTTACACTTCATACTAGGCACATAGTAAACATCTGATATGGTTTTTCTTTCTCCTTTCTTTGTCAAAACACTCACTCTGCCTTTTCCCATAACGAAGACTTTACTATGTGTCCCCAATGTTACTTGAGACTTCACATTTTCATCAATCATGGAAAACATAGAAATGTTTCCAGTCATATGGTTGCTACATCTTGAATATAGAAACCATATATCTTCATTATTTTCTTTAGCCATATTACATACTAAAAACAACTTCTCTTGACTGATATTTTCCTTAGTAAAATTAGCACTGGGTCTATTACCCATGACACTATGTTTCTTCTTAAATTCATCAGGATAATGGCCATAATTCTTACAGTAATGACATTGGACTTGGAATTTATCATACCTTTTTCCATGTGCTTGATTTTTTACACATTGTTGGTTGTTTCCTTGGCTTTGATTCTGACTTTGATTGCTTCTCCTTCCACTAGTATTTGCAGGGTTATTTCTTCCTCTTCTGTTTTGGCTTCTACCTCTTCCTTTTCCTCTATAGTTTCCTCTGCCTTGACCTCTTCCTCTTCCAAAGGAAATTTGGGTCTTGAAGGCATGCTCCAAAGATGAGATTGTTGTTCTACCCAATCTTTGTTCATGTGTCATCAATGATGCATGAAGCTCATCAACTGTAAACTTTGAGAGATCCTTTGTCTCTTCAATAGTCGTTACTATAACATCAAACCTTGAGGGTAAGCTCCTCAATACTTTCTCCACTATTCTTCTTTCTTCTACTGTCTCTCCATGAGAACTCATTTGGGTGACCAACCCAATCAACACTGTGAAGAATGAGTCTATTGTATCAGACTCTTTCATGCAAATAACTTCAAAAACTCTTCTCATTAATTGAAGCTTTGTTGTCTTTACCTTCTCCATACCTTGGTAGGTTGTCTGGAGGGTATACCATGCATCCTTGGACCTATTTTCTATTGCAATTCTTGGAAATATACTTTCATGGACTGCTTGAAAGAGATAGAAGAAGGTTTTTGAGTCCTTCTTCTTATTACTCTTCAGCAAATCCTTCTATGCGTGTGTTAAGGAATTAAAATCTTATTCATCTGTTGGTTCTTCTAAACCATATTCAACTAGCTCCCATAAATCTTGAGAGGCAATCAGGGCTCTCATTGTGATTCCCAATAGTCATAGTTCTTCCCACTAAACTGTGGGAGTTGAGTATTTCCCATACTCATGCTTGTGCTGGCTCCTGCCATAGCTAACTTACTGAACTATGCTAAAAAATTGATTGTGTTTTTAAATAAACCTTCTCACTGCTGAAATATTAAACTCTATCTGCAAAAAGACTTCTATGGACTGCACTTTTTAAACAAACACAAAACTCTTTTTTGTAAATACCTTGTTTTGTTGATCTTTCACACTGTTGGAGAAAACTTCAACAAAATCCTTCCTTCAGCTTCTTTGGCAAATGAAAAGAGCCTGGACTAGCTCCGATACCATGTTGAAATTTCTGAATAATTCCGAGCACACAGAGGAAAATAAAATTTCCTCTTCCCAACACAGAGATTAAAAAAAATTGTGGAGAGAGATGTAGAAAATTTTCTATTTCATTAAACTGAAAAACTATTACAAAATGAAAATTTATTCTTCAAAATCACAGTTCTGGTTTATAAGGAAAAAATGTATCTCTTGATTTCTACAGACGCAATGCTTCACTTTTAAAAAATTATGTTCTCTATCTCTCTGGTTTTCTTTTCTGCCTTCAGGCAAAAATTACACAGTCACACTATTTTATGATCTCTGGCTTTTTCTGCCTTCTGGCATATATATCACCACACCCTGTCTTTTTTTTTAATACACAGTCATTAACTATTTCATTGCACACGACATATATCTTTTCTTTTTACATAGTCTTGCTGACTTGTGTTTTTGCCTTCGAGCATATTACAACTTTTTAATGCACTTCGTTGATTTTATATATATTATAAACATTTTAATGTTTATAATATATATGTAATAAAAATATATATTATATAACCAAAGTTTTAAAAATAAAACTGCCACAACATTTTAATACAAACATAAAAAAACATTAAACTTTTAACCCAATGCTTTAAACCTTATGCAAGTGCAATTCGCGGCTTTAAACAACTTTTTCAAAAACGTTTCAAATGGATTTATCGCATCCATTTTGAGGATGGGTGACCAAACACCCAAAACTTTATAGCATTATTATTGGCTGATGGTGGACACGGTGGCGGACTTCAAAAAATTAATTCAAAACCATTTAAAGTTTATCGCATCCATTTTTTGATGTTGTTGACTGTGCTTCAATATTTTTGATCATTTCTTGATTGGCTGTGGGGATTTGACGTGGAACATGGGCTCCACAACTATTGACGTGGGGTCATTTAACTGCAAAAAAAAATGCACGGTAAATCAAACTGCGATTGGTGAAGTTTTAATGGCGGCAAGTGCAGTGGTGGAATGTTGGATGACGTGGAGTTGGAGCCATGGTTCTTCAATGCAAGATATGCTACGGCCTTCAAACCCAAAAAACTGATTTTGTAGGTTTTACAAACAAGAATTCATTTCATGGTGGCGTGCAAGAAAAACAAACAAACAAAAAAACGTTGCCGCATTTTGTCCTTTGACTCAAATTTGTTGTTGTGATAAATTTCAACAGTCCTTCAATGTATCTAATCACTTTGATGCTTTCATCTCATTATGTGGCATTTCTGGATCCCACACAGCCTGCTTTTGTGAGAACTTAGGTTTCTGACAACAACAAGGCCACTAGTTGTGGCCCTAGCGTTTCACAATCTGCCAGCATTTCTTCCCCTTCATCCGCTGCATCTCATGCTCCTCCGTCAAATGCCAATGCTTCGATTACAGAGTTGGTACCCAGGTAACACGCATATTGGAATCTCTTGACTTTAAAAAATGGTACATCTTTCAATGTCGTGACATAAGTGGATGACAATGACGTGCATTAACTTTCAATGTCGTGACATAAGTGGTTGAAAGCGACGTGCATTATCTGTAATAATATTAGTTTAGTGTGCTATTGTAACAATTAAGTGTGCGCTTTGTCAAGATTTTGTGGGTGGTGGGAGTGGTTGTTGTCATATTTTTGTGAGTGGTGAGAGTGATTGTTGTCCTCTTCTCCACCCTACCCCTATCTCGTTGGGTTGATTGTGATGGATTGTTGTCATATTTCAAGTCTCAAGTTATGGATTGTGCTAGCTTCTTGTTATGTTCTCTATGTAACTACATTAATTCCAAGATTCCTTAATAGCAAGAGCATGAATGTGTCTAAAACAACATTCAGATAATAAAAAATTAACAATAATGCAAACTTCAAATCCATCATGGCTTTTAGCACTTTCTATGGTCGAGATTTAGATTTAGAACTTAATGAAATTCTGATTTGTCCTATGATTTGCTATCGTTATTATGAATATCAATTCGTTACTGATAATGATATTGTGATTTTAATTTATGACAAACTGCACGTATTATGATATTGAATTTGAGTTAAATTAGTTTGATCTTGATTCCTGTGTTATTTGTTAAATGGTTTTATCAAAATTGATGAAATTAATATAAAATTTAAAATTTTATATACTAAAAAAATCTTTAAATTATTATTTTAAAAAAACAACCGTCTTTATATTAAATACTTTAAATTGAATTATTGATACATATAAAATATTAGTTATTGTGTGTGAAATAATTATAAAAATGTACGGATGATTCTCCGTGTCTACAAAATAGTCACCACATTTCATGTTTAAATTATGAAATAACTTTTAAGATATGAATTTTCATGATGACACATTTTTATGAGTATTAAATAAATTTTAAGTAGCGTGTTTTTATGAATAAATTGACCAATCCAAATTAAACACGCGTCCATGCATACTTCTATCTAGTTGTTTCATATTGACCTACTTTGAGTTCAATGGGAAATGTTTTGGCTTTGTTTTTATTTTATTTTATTTTTAATGATAAGGAGTCAGGTTTTGTTAATTAGTTTCCATGAAGTCCGAGTCTGAGGTAAATTCCTCTCATATTTATGAAAACTCTATTTTTTTTGTTAATTTAAATTGTGTTACATGTTTTCACTTGATACAGGATTGGATTGTATTATATTTGATTATTAATTTTTTATTTTTTTTTAATGATAGATTTATTCTGTAAGAATTACTTATCTCTTTACTAATTTCTGTTATTAGGTTTTGTTCATTAGTTTCTATGAATTCTGGGGTAAATTTATTGAATATTGATGATAATTATATTTTGTTTGTTAATTTAAATTGTGTAACATGTTTATAGTTTTAATCAACCATTTGGCATAAAAAACAAGTTTTGAGCTCCAAGAAAATCAAACTTCATCGTAACAGCCATGCGAGGCTAGGGTTTTAAAAAAACCTGCCTAGGAGTCATGAGAAGGTGAACCAGAGAGAACAGGACCTAGAGGGCCGAATGGTGGCAACCTCGGTAGGGGGGGTCGACCCCCTCCTACTGAAATATTATTGCTAGGGAACATAGTAGCAGGCCCAACAACATGCAAGGTGGGGCAACTACAAAAAGCAGACCAGCTCTTGGAGTTGAGTGGCAAGCCAAGGTCAGAACACAATGCCTGCCTCGGGCATTGTAGAAACCAAGGTTCATTATTCTTCCAAATAAATTGAATGAATACAGAGGCTACATGAAATACCATGCTCTTATTTTTAAATTCATTGGCATCTGGCCAACCGAAAAGGACTTATTGAAATGGATTCACGAAAAGTGGCAACCCAAAGGCCATCTTGATTTAAAATTTGGACTACGAGGATTCTTCACTGTCATCTTCACCAATATTCTGGACAAAGAAAGAATCTTTGAGGGAGGTCCATACTTTTACAAAAATGCTAGTCTCTTCCTTAGGCAATGGGAAGAATGCTACAACCCAGATGAAGAAAAATTTCTGGCAGCACCAGTATGGGTAAGATTATTTTCTCTTCCAATCAATTTTTGGGATCCAGAAATATTAAAAGGAATTGGAAATTCCTTAGGGAGTTTTGTGAAAATTTCAGAAACAACTCGCCGTGGTAGATATACCTCCTTTGCTCGAATCTGTGTGTATATGAACATTTCCGAACCACTCCCAGAATCTATAGAACTTGAATATGAAGGAAATATTTGGTAGCAAACCCTAGACTATCAACATATTCCTTTTCATTGCCGACGATGCCACAAGTACGACCACCTATACAAAACCTGTCCACTGAATATCCCAGAATAGCAGGTAGGAAAATTGCAACGACTGCTGAAATGCATCAAGAAAAAGAAGACGGCTTTATAACTGTCACCAGTAAAAAAGAGACCAGCAGGAAACATGCGAGTCAAAATAATAGCATAAAACAAAAGAGCACCGAGAATCGCTAGGAAATCCTGCAAGAAGAGGGGGAAACATCGAAAGATATGGAGGAAACTTCGGTTCCAAGTCAGGAAATGGTGCAGCAGAAAACGTCAGCAACAAAAAGAAAGGTACAGCATGAACAAAATGAAACAAAGGAAATAGCTGGAATAAAGCAAGCACTAATGGACATTAAACAAACTAAAGAGGACTTAAGTGTAGAAGAATAGGCGTTGAAACATCCACTGCATGAATGGAGTAATTTAGACAATAGATTCATCCTAGAAGACCAAAAAAAGTTGTACAAGGAAACATTCAAGGACTACCTACTATCCTAGGCAATAGAACAAGTAAGTGCCACTAATACTCATTCCCCTAAAGATTAAAATACCCAAATAAAAGGGGCCAAGAAAAAAGGAAGAATAACTTTGCATGGTTCAATCCAATTAGTGGGAGAAATGTTAGTTAATACTGGTAAGATAATACTGTTAACAATGGTATTCCAAAAAATTTCAAACGTTAATCAATGAAAGTACTCTCTTGGAATATAAGAGGCCTGAATAGCCAAGGTAAGCAGAGATATTTAAAAGAAAGGCTAAAAGTTGAAAAACCACAAGTGATGTTGAGCCAAAAATTAGTAACCATACTGCAGTCATTCAAACCTCATTATGAAGTCATGGCCATAGATGCCAGAGGAACGGTAGGAGGTATTGCTATACTATGGAACCCAGCAAAGATAATAGCATAAGATTGAATTGGTTTACCATGTATTCTAATAGGACGCTTTCGACTAGTGGGCACGAAGGAACACCTGCTCATCTTGGTGGTTGATGGACCCCATATCCAAGGAGAACGCGAGCCATTTCTAAACAATATTAGAACACTTAGAAACTTGCATCAGGAAAAATATTGGCTAATAGGTGGAGATTTTAATATGATCTTGAATCAAATTGAAAAAAAATGTGGAATTATATGAGAAGAGCCAGAAATGGAGTTATTTAGGGACTTACTAACAGATCTAAAACTAGTAGATATTCCAACAGTGAATGTTACATTTACTTGGAATAATCGGAGAGGGGTGGCACACCAAAAAGCATCCAAATTAGATAGATTTGTAGTCTCTGAGGACCTTGTTAGCTTATTTATTTTTTATGAAGCAGCAATTATCCCTTTTCTAGGGTCAAATCATTGGCCCATAAGGTTGGAAATTGATATAAAAGAAAGCCCAAAAAATCAACCATTCAGATTTGAATTATTTTGGTTATGAGATCCCACCTTCTTGGAAAAAGAAAACAATGGTGGGAATCCACGATTATTCAGGGAAGGAAGAGAATGCATTCATTTCAGCTACAATTGTGAAATTTAAAAAGGGAAATAAAAAAGTGGAACATAATAGAATTTGGAAACATCCATTCTAATCTACATAGATTACAGGAAGATATGAAGCGGAACCAACAACAGATGATTTTAAATGGCCAGACAAAAGCATTAGCCTTAGAAGAAGGAAACCTCTTAAGTCAACTGGAGGAATGGAGAAAACATGAAGAAATATTATGGAAACAAAAATCACATGTACAGTGGCTTAAATAAGGGGAAAAAAATACAAATTTCTTCCATAAATCATTTATCCAAAGAAGAAAACATAATAGGATATTCTCATTGAAGGATGCAAATGCAAATCGAGTTTTTCAACACTCAGAAATGGAAGCACTGCTAGTGAATCACTTCAGGGATATGCTTACTGAACCAAATCCAAATAGAGAAGCAACTATAGACATAATTACTCACCATATCCCTTCCAAGGTCAACAAAGATCATAATTTAGCTTTAATGAGAGAAATTACCATGGAAGAGGTGGTTAAAAATCTCCCAAAAAACAAGGCTTCAGGCCCATATGGGTTTACATCATAATTTTATCAAGCAACATGGAAATTCATGGGAAAGGATATCTAGGAATTGGTCGAGGAATCCTGACGCTCACAATATGTGTACCCAGAACTAAATTCAACTCTCATCTTGTTGGGTATGTGTTATATTCTTTCCACGACTAGCCCCACGCACTGTACGTTGTGCCGGGCGCAGCAGGGGGGTCACAAGGGAGGCGGCAGCCCCCCCTGTCAGGGTCCGGGGCAGCGCCCCGGCGAAATTTTTTTTGGTATGCAGTCCCACTCGTATGCGGACCCACCCATGTTTTGTGCATGAGTTTGCACATGGTTTTGGGGTACGATGGTTTTCGACCCCTGGTATTTTGTAGATCCGGTCAAGGGAACTACGGTTATGTTCTAATCCAGGGTTAATGGATTGGGGTTTATGGATGCTTCTAAGATGTATATATATGTGTGTGTTGTAACACTAAAAGGAATATAATGAAAAATCAAGCCGGTAGTCCCAATTTGGGATCCAGGGGAAAATCTCTCGTGTTTATCTCTGCTTTATGTTTTATGCTCTCGCTATTGTTTATTTTCTGTTATAAGATTCGTGTGTAGATAATTTTTGTTCAGGGTTAAAACCTACATTTGGTATCGGAGCTGTTTCGGCTTCAAGGGGACGCCTTTGTTGTTGAGGGTTTTTTTGCTCGGGCCTGTGGTAGACCCTGTTCAGTGGGAGATCTGCGGGATTGATTCTTGCAGTGAAAGAAGATGGCGAGCGGCGGAAAGATAGAGATTGAGAAATTTAATGGTCAGAGTTTTGAGTTGTAAAAACTCAAGATGGAGGATCTGCTGGTGGATAAAGATCAGTGGATCGCGGTAGATCCAGGTACTAAACCAACGGCAATGTCAGATGAAGACTGGAAGAAACTGGATCGGAAGGCTAAGAGCACAATACGGTTGTGTGTCTCAGATTCAGTATTGTTGAATGTATCTGGGGAAGCTACGGTGAAGACCTTGTGGGAAAGGCTAGGGAATTTGTACCAATCTAAGTCTCTGGTGAATAAATTGTTCCTACGGAAAAAGCTGTATAACCTGAGGATGAAGGATGGAGACTCGGTGATAGAGCATTTGAACGCCTTCAATACTGTGGTAAGTCAGTTGTCATCTGTTGATATTAAAATCTCAGATGAAGATAAGTGCATCAGCTTGTTGTGTTCTCTACCAGATTCATGGGACAGTCTGGTTATTGCAATAGGTAGCAATACAACTACCTTGAATTTTGATGACATTGTCTCAGCCTTGTTGTCGGAGGAAATGAGATGGAGAAATATGGAGGGCCGGAATGGATATTCCTTATCTGTACGAGGAAGGACCTCCCAAAACAGAAACAAGAATAAGGTTTCGAGTGGGAGATCCAAATCTAGAGGGAGATCTAAATCTCCCGGAAAGTTTGTAAAGGTATGCTGGAAATGCGGAAAGGAAGGGAACTACAAAAAGGACTGCAAATCTAAAGCTCCTGAGAAAGGAAAGGGATCTGATGATGCTCCTTCTGCAGAGGCAAAAACCACCTCGGATGAAGGTGGGGATGTGTATTTGGCTTCTTCAAATACACATGTAGATCATGAGTCATGGTTGATTGACTCAGGTGCATCCTTTCACTTCACTCCCCATAGGGAGTGGTTCTGCGAGTATGAGAAATATGATGGTGGTGATGTCTTCCTAGGGGATGATAGGAAGGCCAGAATCGTTGGACGTGGAAAGGTCAAGCTAAAGCTGCAAGGTGGAAGGATTAGAACACTTCCCGGTGTTCTGCATATTCCTGCATTGGCCAGAAATCTGATTTCTGTAAGCAAGATGGATGATGCAGGTGTAAAAACAGTGTTCGAGAAAGATGCCTGCAAGATGGTTCGGGGAGCACTGGTATTAATGTGGGGAGTTCGGACTGGAACTATGT
This sequence comes from Pinus albicaulis, assembly GCA_034641835.2. Classification (NCBI taxonomy): domain Eukaryota; kingdom Viridiplantae; phylum Streptophyta; class Pinopsida; order Pinales; family Pinaceae; genus Pinus; species Pinus albicaulis. The sequence continues at coordinate 106,511 of JAXQQM020070356.1, forward strand.
ACAAGCTACAAGGTAGCACTATTATTGATGGGTGTAATAGTTATGTGGTTCCTGAAAGTGGAGCGGAAAGCCTAGCTATCTCTGGAGAAAAGACCATGCTATGGCATCAAAGGCTTGGACATATTGGAGAGAAGGGCCTTCGGATACTACATAGAAATGGTATGGTAGAAGGTATGTCTAATTTCTCTCTGGATTTCGATTTCTGTGAACATTGTGTATATGGGAAGCAGAATCAGGTGAGTTTTCCTTCTCGTGCTAAGAGGGCAAACAAGATATTAGAACTTGTGCACAGTGATGTGTTTGGGCCTGTGTCAGTTCCATCACTGGGAAAGTTTGTGTACTATGTTTCATTCATAGATGACTTCTCAAGGAATACATGGATATATTTCTTGAGGAAGAAATATGAAGTCTTTGACAAATTTAAATAATTTAAGGCTCTCGTGGAAAACCAGACAGAGAAGAAGATAAAGGCGCTGAGGACAGATAATGGTGGGGAGTTCTGCAAGAAGGAATTTGAAGAGTTCTGTAAGAAGTGTGGTATAGCATGACAGAAGACTACTCCATACACACCGCAGCAAAATGGAGTTGCAGAAAGAATGAACAGAACACTGATGGAAAAGGAAATAAGCATGCTCAGTGGTACCAGGTTAGGACAAGAATTCTGGGCAGAGGCAGTGGAGACTGCATGCTATCTAGTTAACAGATCACCTTCATCAGTGTTGGAGGATAAGACCCCACATGAGGTATGGAATGGTAAGAAACCTTCTATTTCACATCTAAGGGTATTTGGATGTGATGCATATGTACATGTTCCAAAGGAGAAAAGGACCAAGTTGGATAATAAATCTGAAAGGTGCATCTTCATTGGGTATAAGGATGGTTTAAAGGGTTACAAGCTTTGGAACCCAGAAACAAGGAAGGTTGTGTATAGCCGAGATGTGGTGTTTAGAGAAGTGAAATATGTTGTTAAACATGAAGTCCTACCAAAGGAACCTGAGAAGATAGAGTTTGAGCTAAAGGAGGATGAATCAGACTCTACAACAGAAGAAGACTTAGAAGAGGAAGAGCCACAAACTCCAGCTTTGAGAAGATCAGTTCGGGAAAGAAGGCAACCAGAAAGGTATAGTCCATCTGCTTTCTATTCAAGTTTTGCCTTAACTATAACTGATGATTAACCTAGAACTGTCAGGGAGGCAGTAGATTCAGAGGATGGAAAACTCTGGAAGGATGCCATGGTTGATGAAATGGCATCCTTGCACAAAAACAATGCATGGGATCTGGTGGAGTTGCCGACTGGAAGGAAGCCCATTGGGAGCAAATGGGTGTTTAAGAAGAAGATGAATGTAGAAGGCAAGGTGGAGAAATACAAAGCTCGTTTGGTAGCAAAAGGTTATTCCCAGGTGCCGGGAATTGATTTTGGTGATATTTTTTCTCCTGTTGCCAAAGTTACTTCTATTAGATTACTTTTATCTGTTGCTGCTGCATTTGATTTTGAGATAGAACAAATGGATGTGAAGACAACATTTCTTCACGGGGATCTAGAAGAGGAGATCTACATGAAGCAACCCGAAGGCTTTATGGTGAAGGGTAAGAAAGAACTGGTGTGCAGGTTGAAGAAGTCTCTGTATGGGTTAAAATAGTCACCAAGGATGTGGTATCAGAAATTTGATACCTATATACGAGGACTTGGCTTCACCAGAAGCAAGAAGGATCACTGTGTTTATTTTAAATTAATTGGTGACCGTGTTATTTATTTGGTCTTGTATGTGGATGATATGTTGTTGATTGAAAATGACAAAGAAATTATCCAAGATTTGAAGACCCAACTGTTCTCCAAATTCGACATGAAGGATCTTGGTGCTGCAAACTATATTTTGGGCATGGAAATTAAGAGAGATCGGGCAAAGAGGAAGCTCTGGTTAAACCAGAGGAAGTATGTCGATACTATATTGCAGAGGTTCAATATGCAAGATAGTAAACCGGTGAGTGTTCCTATTCCTGTAGGTGCAAAGCTGTCTGCTGAACAGTGTCCCAAGACATAAGAAGAAGAGGAGGATATGTCCCGTGTTCCATATGCAAGTGCAGTGGGTAGCCTGATGTATGCAATGGTCTGTACTAGACTAGACATTGCACATGTAGTGGGAGTATTGAGCAGGTTTATGTCAAACCCACAGAAGGAGCATTGGACAGCAATGAAGTGGGTTTTCGGATATTTATGTGGCACTAGTGATTATGGCTTGTGCTAGCAGGGAAGACCAAGGTTGGAAAGAATGTTGGACATTCGTGGTTTTGTTGATGCAGACTTGGCTGGAGATCTGGACCAAAGAAGATCTACAAGTGGGTATGTGTTTAGCCTATTTGGAGGTGCAGTCAGTTGGATGAGTAAAATATAGTCTATAGTGGCGCTTTCAACTACAGAGGCAGAATACATAGCAGCCACTCATGCAAGCAAGGAAGCAGTTTGGTTGCAGAGATTGTGTTCAAGTATGGGGTTGGTACAGCAAGCTATAAGAATAGACTGTGATAGCCAAAGTGCAATTTTCTTGGCTAAGAACCCTGCTTATCATTCAAAGACAAATCACATTGATGTTCAATATCACTTTGTTAGAGATATGGTTGAGGCTAAAAGGGTGTTGCTGGTAAAGGTGGACACTTTGAAGAATGTTGCAGATGCATTGACGAAGTCTATGAGCACTCAGAAGTTCTCTTGGTGTAGAGAAACAATGGGTGTTGAAGAATTGGCCAAATGACTAAGCTCTCCTATGGCCCCCTGTGGAAAGAAAACAACAAGTGGGAGAATTTTGGGTATGTGTTATATTCTTTCCACGACTAGCCCCACGCGCTGTACGTTGTGCCGGGCATAGCAGGGGGGTCACAAGGGGGGCGGCAGCCCCCCCTGTTTGGGTCCGCGGCAACGCCCCGACGAAAATTTTTTTGGTATGCGGTCCCACTCATATCCGGACCCACCCATGTTTTGTGCATGAGTTTGCACATGGTTTTGGGGTACAATGGTTTTCGACCCCTGGTATTTTGTAGATCCGGTCAAGGGAACTACGGTTATGTTCTAATCCAGGGTTAATGGATTGGGGTTTATGTATGCTTCGGCATGTATATATATGTGTTGTAACACTAAAAGAAATATAATGAAAAATCAAGCTGGTAGTCCCAATTTGGGATCCAGGGGAAAATCTCTGTGTTTATCTGTTTTATGTTTTATGCTCTCGCTATTGTTTATTTTCTGTTATAAGATTCGTGTCTAGATAATTTCTGTTCAGGGTTAAAACCTACA
>JAXQQM020064000.1:0-59286 GCA_034641835.2 Pinus albicaulis
CATGAAATCATCCAAATGAAGTGAGTCACCCTCCAACAAGGCAACTCATGAAAAGTCTCTTCCACCTTGTGCTCCTGAAATATAGATCGGCTGAATAAATGTACATGATAGGCAACAAGGTGAATCCCACGTTGTCCTCACATCCAATTATGATAAGTGTAGCAGGAATGTCGATCTTGGGCTTAAACATGATTTCCCTCCAATGGCAAGAAGAAGATTGAGCCTCCAAAGACTCTTCCTCCAAAATCATGAGTCATGCCAACCCAAACCATTTCATTCAAGATGAATGGCACATCATCACCACATGGCATCCAAATCAGAAAATGGCTGAAGGTTATGTGAAATTTTGGATGATACATATGGTCTCTCTGGTGGATACAATAGAGTTCTCCCAACTGCTGCTTGATAATGTCATATAGAAAGTGGTCCTACAACAAGTTACAAGCTATATATGTTTGTCCTCCTAACATGGGGAAGTAACCATAAATGTATATCAGCTGTACATATATAAAATAACAATACATTTTCCCAATATCATGTATATATGGGCTACTATCATCATAAACATTGGCCCTAAAGTGACCATGAAACCAAAAAATACTCTTGCTCTCATATGGAGCGATGCACAGTTTACATATGGTGAGAAAGTACAAATGCTCAATAGAGTAATCAATAAGCACATCAATGTATTTCCTACCAAGCATTATTTATGAGATGAAAGTGAGGCCCATGTATAATTTCCCCCATGAGGATTCCCTCATAAAAATCTGCAAGAAGAAGGGGTACATATACTCCTTGGAACACTCCATCAACAAGAACACTCTCCCATGTGACAACGTTGTAGGCCTTAAAAATAAGGCTCCATGACTCCTCTCTTTGACATTACATATGAAAAAGTCATCCACCATCATGATGCTATGTGAGAAGATCAGCTTCCTACATGGAAGTCTCTCATGATCCTTCAATGCTGAAGGGTAGCCTCCGTGCACCATGAATGTTCCTTTCTTCTCTTCAGAAATATCGTGAAAAGTATGGGAAGAATTTTTCCCATACTCTCCCAAGTACAACCATAGAAACAACAACATTTTTTTCTGCCTAATCTCTCCCTCATACAAGATTCCTTTGAACAAGAAAACATCAGCAATACATGGAAGTAAGATACAATAAAAAAAAGCTGCCAATTGACAACCGAAGAGTGAATCTTGGTCCCTCTCATGGAACCAGCGCAGTGCACCCTTGGCCTACATCAAAATAAGAATCAACAAGTGCGTTACCAGCCACTTGTTTTCTACCATAGTCATCTCATAAGATGAAAACATGAAGTCACAATATGGTGTCATTGGTGCACACCAAGAGACATATGGCTTCCCCCACAGCTCATCAAAAAGATAGCCAAGATCAATGCTACAAGTAGCTGCAAGTACATCATCATATAATATGCAAGAAGAAATATTTCTTCTTGTTACATCATGCTGCTCAAATAAAGGAAAGAAGTAAAAAAAAAACATGAAATGATACCTCCTCCATTAGGTACTTGAGGTCTTGAGTTGAAATGGCTCAATTGGAAATTCTCCCTCACTCCCAATGAGTAGGAAGGTAGCTGTGACATCCTCTCTATCACCATCTGGGCTATGCATCTCTCCATATATTGATATATGTCATACTGGATTCCCTCCCAAGTGAACTCATCCATCAACTCGAAATATGCATCCAAGTGCACAGAAGTGAAGTCCTCATGTGCTGCATGTAACAGGTTCTCCTTGAGACTAGAAGATCTAGTCAAGAAGATCCTGCCATAGGAATGGATGACCACATCATCCACCATGTATCTGTCATCTCCATCTGGGTCATCAAGAATCATGCATGCACCAAGATCCTTGGAGTACTCTACCAAGATCTAAGATCTCCAATAAGGATTAATCCTCCTTAGTGACAGCGCTGGTGATCTGGCATGTGAAGCTCCACTCATGTTTCTTCCTGCTACTTTGACATCCCCCATGCCAAAGTTCTTCTCCAAAATCTTCACCTCTCCAAAATCCAAGAGTGGTGAACCCAAAGACAAGATATCTCTCATCAACTGAAGATCAGGTGGCCTCTTAGGTGGAATGCCTCCATGTATTGAGACATCAATGTCAAAAGTAGACTGCTCATGGGGTTGGGCAACCTTGCCCTTGCTCTCATAGTGCAATATAGTCTGCCTCCTTCTTGGACTGGCTCTCTGAAATAGATAAGGGTTTGTACCTTTCATTAAATGATTTTTCTCTTCCTCCCTTCCTCCTCCTTCCAGCTGCAATGTTGCACAATCATGTTGCTCACTGATTATGCTTGGACCTCCAGGTATGAGATCCTGGGAAAATTCTTGCAAAAGCACAAGAATCCCTCCTATTGGAGCATGTGCTCCTCCCTCCTCTGCATGAGGCACTAGATGTGCTCTAGATGTGGCAGCATTGTTGCCTTCTTCTTCATCATTGTGTGTAGGCAACATCTCAACAATTGGATCCCTTTGTGAAAAACTGATCACCATGCCCTTTTGTTCAAGAATATGACTAGAGGTTTTTCTTTTGGCAAAGTGTAATGAAAGACATCAGCTCCTCCCGTGGTTTTCTGAAATGGAGTTTCCTCCATCACATGCAAGGGTTTTTTTTTCTCAAGTTTTCCTTGCTCATGTGTCTTAGGAATTTTTTCACCAAACCTCTCCATCAATGTTTTTATGAATCTTTCATAAGAGAAAGTATTGGCATTTTTTAACGAAAAAGATTAAAAAATCCACCATGCATGAGCCTTACCTCTGAAATGCAGCACTGCAACTCTAATAGCTTCAGCTCCAGAAATATGGTGCAACTGCAAATAGGAGTTTAGCTCCTTCACCCAAGCTCCAAATGAACATGTAGGTGATCCGGAAAAAGTAGATAGAAGAAATATATCTGCATCCTGCTGCTAGCTCTTCTCCATCTGGATCTTGCAAAATTCTTGGAAATCAGTATGATCTCTAAACCTCTCAGTTTTTGATTCATACTCTTGCAACAAATCACTAAGAGTCATTCTCTTAGGCATTCTTCCTCCTCCCATCCATCTCAGGATAGCTCTGGGCATTTGACTATGTTGTGCATCATGGAGTGCAACTGCATGCTCACACCGACCATGTGAAAATCTAGATTTAGCTCTAGAATCAACCTCCTTTGGAGATTTCATCTCCAATCTCATTTTTTCAGCTCTCCTTGAAAGCTCTTCATAGATTTTGGAAGAAGCTTTGTAAGCTTGTCTTCCTTTCTTCCTGCACAAACTGAAGCTTTCTGTCTTCTGTCCACATTTCCTTCTTCTAATAGCTGGATCTCATAGGCTGAGCCAGAGAGCATGCTCTGATACCATTGTAATATTCCTTTTTTAGGATTGCTCATAAAACAAGCATCAAAAACACATTTGCAGCAAAAAATGTAATAAAATACTGGAATGGACTCTTGGATCCCATACAATAAACAATATGAAATGTAAACCCAAGAATAGAGCTGAAACAAATTAAACTAGGTGGGCCTAAACAGACCTCCCACTCTAGTTTAGCTAGAAATGGTGAAAAACCCCAAGACTGCAAAATGTCGGAGCAACTGCTCAAGGGATTGCGCAGTCTAAGAGATTTTTTACACATAAAATGATAGGAGAATCATATATCTACTCATATATTGATAAATAATGCTGAAGTACAAAGATCTAATCTCCTATAAAAAATACAAGATAACCCAGCAATGGTTTCTTGTCAAACACTCTATATATAAAATGTGATATTCAGAAAATTACTAAATAATCACTGCAAAACTAAATTACATGAGTGATAAAGGCTAAAATATGTTTTATCTAATTTATAACCCTCAAGGAATTCCTCCCATGAAAGTATGAACCTCTCAATCACAAGGAAACACTGCAACAGAGCCACCAAACGATGCAATGAGCACTGCCTCCAAAATAACACACTCCCTAGCAGAAACAACACTGGGAGGGTATGAGAAATGTGTGGTATAATACCACAGATATGAAATAATATTTGGAGCTCTCCAAATATATCTCTCAAGTGGAGGAAACCTTCCTCCAATGAGAAACTAGCTCAGAAGTCGGGATTCCAATCCCTTCCACTGCTGCACCCAACAACACTACAAAATCTTCGGCAAAGCTGTGCTGATGTAGATGGCTGAAGCTTTTCCTAAAAAAATGATGTGGAATGATGAATACAAACTCTCAAAATGAGCTCCTCAAAGGAAAGAGGTGGGATTCCCGCCCGAGAACACCCAGTGCTAAACATCACTGCAGCTTTGCTAAGCAGCAAAGCAACAACAATTCTGGGAAGCCAAGAATAATAATTCTACAACATGATGAATAATTCTACCATCCCATTCCTTATATAATATGTGAGTTTTCTTTCCCTTGGCCCCATGAAATCATCCAAATGAAGTGAGTCACCCTCCAAAAAGGCAACTCATGAAAAGTCTCTTCCACCTTGTGCTCCTGAAATATAGATCGACTGAATAAATGTACATGATAGGCAAGAAGGTGAATCCCACGCTGTCCTCCCATCCAGTTATTATAAGTGTAGAAGGAATTTCGATCTTGGGCTTAAACATGATTTCCCTCCAATGGCAAGAAGAAGATTGAGCCTCCAAAGACTCTTCCTCCAAAATCATGAGTCATGCCAACCCAAACCATTCCATTCAAGATGAATGGCACATCATCACCACATGGCATCCAAATCAGAAAATGGCTGAAGGTTATGTGCAAGTTTGGATGATACATATGGTCTCTCTGGTGGATACAATAGAGTTCTCCCAACTGCTGCTTGATAATGTCATATGGAAAGTGGTCCTACAACAAGTTACAAGCTATATTTGTTTGTCCTCCCAACATGGGGAAGTAAGCATAAATGTATATCAGCTGTACATATATAAAATAACAATACACTTTCCCAATATCATGTATATATGGGCTACTATCATCATAAACATTGGCCCTAAAGTGACCATGAAACCAAAAAATACTCTTGCTCTCATATGGAGCGATGCACTGTTCACATATGGTGAGAAAGTACAAATGCTCAATAGAGTAATCAATAAGCACATCAATGTATTTCCTACCATGCATTATGTCTGAGATGAAAGTGAGGCCCATGTATAATTTCCCGCATGAGGATTCCCTCATAAAAATCTCCAAGAAGAAGGGGTACATATACTCCTTGGAACACTCCATCAACAAGAACACTCTCCCATGTGACAGTGTTGTAGGCCTTACAAATAAGGCTCCATGACTCCTCTCTTTGACATTACATATGACAAAGTCATCCACCATCATGATGCTATGTGAGAAGATCAGCTTCCTACATGGAAGTCTCTCATGATCCTTCAATGCTGAAGGGTAGCCTCCTTGTACCATGAATGTTTCTTTCTTCTCTTCAGAAATATCATGAAAAGTATGGGAAGAATTTTTCCCATACTCTCCCAAGTACAACCATAGAAACAACAACATTTTTTTCTGCCTCATCTCTCCCTCATACAATATTCCTTTGAACAAGAAAACATCAGCAATACATGGAAGTAAGATACAATAAAAAAAAGTTGCCAATTGACAACCGGAGAGTGAATCTTGGTCCCTCTCATGGAACCAGCGCAGTGCACCCTTTGCCTACATCAAAATAAGAATCAACAAGTGCTTTACCAGCCACTTGTTTTCTACCATAGTCATCTCATAAGATGAAAACATGAAGTCACAATATGGTGTCATTGGTGCACACCAAGAGACATATGGCTTCCCCCACAGCTCATCAAAAAGATAGCCAAGATCAATGCTACAAGTAGCTGCAAGTACATCAGCATATAATATGCAAGAAGAAATATTTCTTCTTGTCACATCATGCTGCTCAAATAAAGGAAATAAGTAAAAAAAAAACATGAAATGATACCTCCTCCATTAGGTACTTGAGGTCTTGAGTTGAACTGGCTCAATTGGAAATTCTCCCTCATTCCCAATGAGTAGGAAGGTAGCTGTGACATCCTCTCTATCACCATCTTGGTTATGCATCTCTCCATATGTTGATATATGTCATACTAGATTCCCTCCCAAGTGAACTCATCCATCAACTCGAAATATGCATCCAAGTGCACAGAAGTAAAGTCCTCATGTGCTGCATGTAACAGCTTCTCCTTGAGACTAGAAGATCTAGTCAAGAAGATCCTGCCATAGGAATGGATGACCACATCATCCACCATGTATCTGTCATCTCCATCTGGGTCATCAAGAATCATTCATGCACCAAGATCCTTGGAGTACTCTACCAAGATCTAAGATCTCCAATATGGATCAATCCTCCTTAGTGACAGCGCTGGTGATCTGGCATGTGAAGCTCCACTCATGTTTCTTCCTGCTACTTTGACATCCCCCATGCCAAATTTCTTCTCCAAACTCTTCACCTCTCCAAAATCCAAGAGTGGTGAACCCAAAGACAAGATATCTCTCATCAACTGAAGATCAAGTGGTCTCTTAGGTGGAATGCCTCCATGTATTGAGACATCAATGTCAAAAGTAGACTGCTCATGGGGTTGGGCAACCTTGCCCTTGCTCTCACAATGCAATATAGTCCGCCTCCTTCTTGGACTGGCTCTCTGAAATAGATAAGGGTTTGTACCTTTCATCAAATGATGTTTCTCTTCCTCCCTTCCTCCTCCTTCCAGCTGCAATGTTGCACAATCATGTTGCTCACTGATTGTGCTTGGACCTCCAGGTATGAGATCCTGGGAAAATTCTTGCAAAAGCACAAGAATCCCTCCTATTGGAGCATGTGCTCCTCCCTCCTCTGCATGAGGCACTAGATGTGCTCTAGATGTGGCAGCGTTGTTGCCTTCTTCTTCATCATTGTGTGTAGGCAACATCTCAACAATTGGATCCCTTTGTGAAAAACTGATCACCATGCCCTTTTGTTCAAGAATATGACTAGAGGTTTTTCTTTTGGCAAAGTGTAATGAAAGACATCAGCTCCTCCCATGGTTTTCTGAAATGGAGTTTCCTCCATCACATGCAAGGGTTTTTTTTTCTCAAGTTTTCCTTGCTCATGTGTCTTAGGAAGTTTTTCACCAAACCTCTCCATCAATGTTTTTATGAATCTTTCATAAGAGAAAGTATTGGCATTTTTTAAGGAAAAAGATTAAAAAATCCACCATGCATGAGCCTTACCTCTGAAATGCAGCACTGCAACTCTAATAGCTTCAGCTCCGGAAATATGGTGCAACTGGAAATAGGAGTTTAGCTCCTTCACCCAATCTCCAAATGAACATGTAGGTGATCCGGAAAAAGTAGATAGAAGAAATATATCTGCATCCTGCTGCTAGCTCTTCTCCATTTGGATCTTGCAAAATTCTTGGAAATCAGTATGATCTCTAAACCTCTCAGTTTGTGATTCATACTCTTGCAACAAATCACTAAGAGTCATTCTCTTAGGCATTCTTCCTCCTCCCATCCATCTCAGGATAGCTCTAGGCATTTGACTATGTTGTGCATCATGGAGTGCAGCTGCATGCTCACACCGACCATGTGAAAATCTAGATTTAGCTCTAGAATCAACCTCCTTTGGAGATTTCATCTCCAATCTCATTTTTTCAGCTCTCCTTGAAAGCTCTTCATAGATTTTGGAAGAAGCTTTGTAAGCTTGTCTTCCTTTCTTCCTGCACAAACTGAAGCTTTCTGTCTTCTGTCCATATTTCCTTCTTCTAATAGCTGGATCTCATAGGCTGAGCCAGAGATCATGCTGTGATACCACTGTAATATTCCTTTTTTAGGATTTCTCATAAAACAAGCATCAAAAACACATTTGCAACAAAAAATGCTATAAAATACTGAAATGGACTCTTGGATCCCATAAAATAAAAAATATGAAATGTAAACCCAAGAATAGAGCTGAAACAAATTAAACTAGGAGGGCCTAAACAGACCTCCCACACTAGTTTAGCTAGAAATGGTGAAAAACCCCAAGACTGCAAAATGTCGGAGAAACTGCTCAAGGGATTGCGCAGTCTAAGAGATTTTTTACACATAAAATGATAGGAGAATCATATATCTACTCATATATTGATAAATAATGCTGAAGTACAAAGATCTAATCTCCTATACAAAATACAAGATAACCCAGTAATGGTTTCTTGTCAAACACTCTATATATAAAATGTGATATTCAGAAAATTACTAAATAATCACTGCAAAACTAAATTACATGAGTGATAAAGGCTAAAATATGTTTGATCTAATGTATAACCCTCAAGTAATTCCTCCCATGAAAGTATGAACCTCTCAATCACAAGGAAACACTGCAACAGAGCCACCAAACGATGCAATGAGCACTGCCTCCAAAATAACACACTCCCTAGCAGAAACAACATTGGGAGGGTATGAGAAATGTGTGGTATAATACCACAGATATGAAATAATATTTGGAGCTCTCCAAATATATCTCTCAAGTGGAGGAAACCTTCCTCCAATGAGAAACTAGCTCAGAAATCGGGATTCCAATCCCTTCCACTGCTGCACCCAACAACACTACACAATCTTCGGCAAAGCTGTGCTGATGTAGATGGCTGAAGCTTGTCCTAAAAACCTGACCTGGAATGATGAATACAAACTCTCAAAATGAGCTCCTCAAAGGAAAGAGGTGGGATTCCCGCCCGAGAACACCCAGTGCTAAACATCACTACAGCTTTGCTAAGCAACAAAGCAACAACAATTCTGGGCAGCCAAGAATAATAATTCTACAACATGATGAATAATTCTACCATCCCTTCCTTATATAAGATGTGATTTTTCTTTCCCTTGGCCCCACTCACTTAGGTTGCTTCTAACCCAAGTTACATTTCCCTCCAAAATTGTGTTATCCATCCTAGGATTCCTCCTCCACTAAAACTGCGTTGTTGACTTGTTCAAAGCAACTTCATTTTATCTTTATTCACACATGGAGGTGTCTTATTGAGCTACAAAGAGTGTCTCCTTTCACATTTGGAGTGTTTTTATCCTCCTTAGGAGACTTATGGGCTTTTCTACCCATTTATTTACCGGCTACAGCTGCTGCTAACTCTAATGTTCCATTTAGCTTGGAAGCTAAAATTTTGGAACATTACAGACAACCATAAATGGTCAAAAATGTCACCTACTTAATTTTTTCGGTGACCCCTTAAATTCAGCCAATGGTTTTTTACTATTTTTATTAAATAAAAATTAAAAAATAATATAATGTGGTGGACAGGCCACCACCGACAGACCTTCCCACCCACCCCACAACCATATATAACAAATATATTTAAAAATTATGGGCGAGTTTCCATTAGTAGACACACCACCTAATTAAATGACACCACATGATTAATGTGGTCGAAAAGGATCGAACTCCCTTGGCCAGTTGGTTATCTCACCCAATGGGCGACCCCCCAAATAAAATATAATGCCAAAATAAAATGCACAATGAACCAACAACATGAGAGGGGTTTACCTCGGGACATCCACCTGCCCAAAAACCTACCAGCTGTGGGCTAGCCCATGTGCCCCATGTGGGATTTTTCATTAATGCCAGAAAACATCTATTTAATCACTTATCATTCATTCAAACAGGGCCGAGTGGAGCCATGAGAAGGGAAGTAGTAGAACTTGGAGTTGGGAACCATGAAACAGATAGAAATATGAGAGTATATTCTAAGGGAATATTCCATAAAATATTCCTTATGCAAAATATTTGAGGAATCGTGAAAATTCCTTAGGATCCCATTTTTTATGTTGTTATAAATATCCCAACTTTATACTCATATTTCTCAGAATTTTACCAAGAATCTCATTCTGAATATAGTTTTCTAATCTAAGCAACAAAATTTCCAGAGAAATAACATTGATTACTGGAACCTTCACATAAGAATCTAAATGATATAAAATTAAATATGAACACAACAATCCAGATATAACCATAAATACAAAGATGCAAAAAAAATAAAACTTCATTTCATTAATATTAAAGAACTGAAATATTCTTACATACATAATGGAAATAAACTGATGGTAGCTTATCTCTTAGAAGATATGTAGAAGCTAGATGCCTCTAAACCATGTTATAATGAGGCTCGATGGTATTTTTATCATTGAGAAACCCCAAACATCCAAAAACCTAACCCTAGGAGATGAAGCGCCAAAAGCTTGTGGGCCTTGTTGGGGTAAGTTAGAACGTCAACTTCCTGGGGTCGTAACTTTGACATATGAATTCTGTTTGGCTATCATAAAACCTCATTTCAAATATCTCGAAGAGAAGGAAAAAATAACCAATAAACTGGTTTGGGACTTTTCCAATCTTTCTGTTTTCCCTAAAAATATGTTTCAGTCCCTCAAAACGGCTATGTAATTTTAAGACTCGATTTTTTTTTCAAAAATAGTAAGTTGTGCTATAATTAAGCAAATGAAAAATAAATAATGATGGGGATCCAAGTGGAATATGCAGGTGGCCACCAATATCCACCTCGAAAATTTCTCCCCCCTTAGGAAGCAATGGTCCCCATTGTGTTCAGTGCCTCCATGAGATGGGAAGACATCTAATAAACTTGGTCCATGGTGAGCCACTTTTTTTGGTGTAGGAGTTGGCCAGCTTTGACAACCTGATACAATTGGATCTTTTGCTGGAGAGTGTTCAAGATCCGTATGTCCATGATCCAATAATTTGTGGCATGTTTCCTGCAGTATGGGTTTAGCTCTATTTTCGTGAGTTGTTATGCAATGTTTGATGTGTCCAGTAATGGTGGAAAGTATGGAGAAAGGTGGTCCACATTGAACACTAGGTGCAGGCCAAGGATTGGGGGAATGTTGAGCTCAAAATAATTTTCTCCCACAACCTTAATGATGGTGTAAGGTCCATATTAGAGTGGGAGAAGCTTGCGGTGGGCCCCAACGAGATGCTCCTTCTGTAAATGTAACCAATGTTTGTCACCCACATGGAACTTGTGTGGCACCCAATGTTGATCATACCGTTTTTTTACTTAGAATTAGATTTATAAAATATGTAATGGACCCCTTGGAGGATGTTCTAAATGCGCTCAATCAAGTTCTTAACCCTATCATATTCAGGATGTACATGAGCCGAATCTTCTTGGGTAGCTAAAAATGGTATGACCACATCAATGGGACATAGTGGCTGGAATCCCAACCTTGCCTCAAAGGGGATGTGGCCAGTTGAGTTGTGGAGGGCTCTTTTGTATATTTTTTTGGCCTATTTGGATTGACCCAAGTTCAAACTATACTACGCACGAAAAAAACCCTTGATCACTAGCCCTTTTGGCATCGACCTGTAAGAAGATCACAGTCTCACCTGAAGTGATTATGGGTGGTTGTAGAACCATTTTTCTGAAACCTTGAGAGATGTGGGGATGTGGTATTATTATGTTTTCCTATCTTTAAAATTCATAAAATACTTCTATGCATTTATATTAATGAATTAACATGCCTTATAATCCCATGAATCATCAATTTAACCATGTCACATAGAGTAATAAATTATTACTGTGCCGAAGTAAATATAACTGAAAAAAATTCTATTTTACAATGGATAATAAACAAATACATGCATCGACACATAAGAACACCAAAATTACCATGGTTCATCCCAATGTGGTACTATGCCCACAAGAAATGTTGCTTATAATAAGGAATATTTTTACAATAAACATTTCTTAGCCTGCTCAATAAGCTATAGACCCATGCCTCTGTGCACTGAGCTACAAAGCCTCTCCTTCACCCCAAACTATAGATCAAAATGATACAGCCATAATGCAGATCTGGATCCAAAACATCAAGATAGGATGTCTCTCTTCTTATTATTTCACCTTATTTATACTATTACATCATAGGGCTACATTATTACAATACCATAGTCCAAATACCATGGACTCCTAAAAACATGCCAATATGTCCCAATACCCGTTACAAAATATTGTGCTTTACAAAAATCAGGGACTTCGACCCGCCCTGGAGTCCATTTAACACCGCGCGGTACATTTAATTCACACTCCACTCCAAAAAATGCAGATTTTTCATCAAAATATAGGCCAAGTTGGGCTACTCCCGACAAGCCCCCAACACTGACATGTGACTCATCCCAATTCACTCAGCTGATTTGCTCTGATATTTGTTGCGATGTTTTTATATGCAATGTTGAATTATACAACATTTATGTGACCTTCTTCTCCTCACTGCGTACTTCCAATAATGCTTCTGTCACTAGTCTTGTTGTCTTCTGCAACAATGCCTCTTCTTTCTATCAAAGCTCTTAAAGCTTCCCATCCACTTCTTGAGGCAGTTGGAGAGCCTCATCCTGAAATGGTTGAGTTCTCTCTGCCACAGTTTGTTCT
Source organism: Pinus albicaulis (assembly GCA_034641835.2). Taxonomy (NCBI): domain Eukaryota; kingdom Viridiplantae; phylum Streptophyta; class Pinopsida; order Pinales; family Pinaceae; genus Pinus; species Pinus albicaulis. Next base: position 12,396 of record JAXQQM020064000.1, read on the forward strand.
TCCCTTCTCATCTCCTCTATATTTGTATGGAGTTTCTTTCCTTCACTAATCTTGGTGAGATTTTGTGAGACTGGTAAGGTCTTCACAGTTGCCCAAATATTCTCCAATTGATGTTGCTTTTGCTAGATGTCGTCTTGTAGCTTTTGCATGTTTGGATCTTCCTACAACGAAGTCAAAATTTGTAAATTTTCATCCAAAAACTTTCCACAATCTACCACTGATGCGAAAATGTTAGCCACAATAGTCTTCAAGTTGGCCTCTCTTTGTTATCATACTGATGGTGGCGCGGTTCGATGTAGAATCATCTCCAGCTCACTGATATTCATTTCATATGAAAATTTCACTTCCACAATTTTCTCCTTATACCCTTTTGCCACGAGGTCAAGCTTCACGACCTTTTCTTCCACTGGTTCCTCTTCTTGGACATTTATGTCCTAAACCTCCCTGCATTTTTCTTTTACCACTTCTTTCAATTTATGCTACTGCTGCACTGCCTGATCCTTCTCATGGATCACTTGGTCAAGCCTCTGCTTCAGTGCAACCCACTCTTTCTCTACCTAGATGTTCAGACTTGCAATGAGTTTTTTCACTGCTCCAGCTCTTCTATAACCACTTGATGCAACTTGTATAGTTTATGCAATGGTACTGTTGTGATATTAATGTTGACATAATTTCATCTGTTTGCTTGTTTTTTTACCTTTTTATAATCAAATTATAGGGCTCTGGCAAGTATCTTCGTTATGCGCTCTCCAAATGTGGGTTGTACTAATATTTATTCTCCAATATTTTCCACTATCTATGCTAGTTTTCTAACTATTTGTGCCAATATTTTCAATTCTGCAATGCACTCCTCGAAACCTATTAGAATTGCATCATAGAGATCTTCTATCCTTTTCCATGACTCCGATTTCACCTCATAAATCTTCTCCCCAATCTCATCCAGGTCCCCATCAGTAAGGACCAATGGAATGACATCCTTTGACTTGTATGCCCTCTTCTTATTTTTTCTCCTCAGGGAAAATTCATTATGTGTCTTCCTCTTTCATTTTTCTATCTCTTTATTCTTAGATTCCTTTCTCTATTCATCACCTTAAGGAGGATCCTACAAACCATATTCATATTGTTGCTCCTGCTCTTTCTACTACTCATCCTTCTCTTTAAATTTTTCGCTTGGTTCTCTATGCTCCGATGTTTCCTCCTCTGTCTGACTATCCTTTACGTCTTTCTCCATTGCATTCATCCATTATGTAGGCCATTCTTGTACTAGTGCGAGGATATAATCTTCTATTACCAAGCATGGTAGGGGATGCCATGTCTTCATGGTGTCTTTTTGGGCCTGCATATATATTCTGTGAAAATATTCCTTTAACTCCACGACAGACTTCTAATCCTCATACAATATCAGAGAGAGGTGAGGATGTTGGTTTACCAACATATGCAAGTACATATGAAAAATCACAAAAAACATCCTATTTTCCTGTGCTTTAAACTGGTTATTGGTATACCACAATGACGCGTACTTCACGGCTTCACAAACATCCAATGGTACTGGGGAAAACTGTGACTCCTCTAGTTCTCTGCATGCTAGCATGGCTATTATTAAAATAAACCATGCATAATGAAAGGTTGTACCTTTCTCCTAGACTTCACAGTAGTCATCCAGAAATTCCTTGCAGAGATATCCGACCCAGTTTTACCGAACCTCGTTTGCACACTGCGTAGCTAATGAAACCATCGGTACAGGGGCTTCATTAGTGCAACATTTCTCATTATATTCCCAGCTAATATGTGTGCGGCGAAGCAGAATCCTTGGTCATTGATTGAGTTGATTTCATATCCTCGCTTTCCTTTTATCAATCCAAACTTCTCCTTCATATTTTGTGCTATCTCTTTATCCTGGTCTTTTCCCACAAATTATTTTGCTGGGTCCCATGATACGACAACCTTGTAATTATCCATATCAAAATTTCATCAATGGGGATCCCTTTTCCCATACAAGGGCATTGATCATGTATCAATATAAAAAATTTCATGCCACAAGCTATGCTCTTCGGGCTTCTGCCGAAGTGCAACACATTCAACATGTTTAATAAACTAGACTATTGCAGCCCAATCACCCACTGTTGTAGTTCTAACCTCCTCACACAACTTTCTGGGTAGTTTAATTTCTTCAAATATCTTCATGGTGAAAAAATTGGGTATTTTCTTCTATCGTTGAAGTCGAAGTCTGTGAACTTCAACTACAGATTTTTCCCAAGTAATTCTCCATTAAATGACACTTTCTCTAGCAATAGAAGTGTAAATATACTTCACATCCTTTTGAATCTTTCACCGGTTTCACATTTGGTTATTTGGGTGGAATGTATGGTGGGAGAGGCGATGGAGATTTTGCACCCTTTGTTTCCATTTTCTCCTGATTTGCTTGTTCCTCGTTGTCTCTTAAAGGTTTGGGTTCTATTTGTGGCTTGACAGGTTTCTTGTCATGTTTGTTCTTTGTTCTCTATTGCTTGGATGGTTTCTTCTATGGAGATCTTTGTTGTGTGAGAAATGATGCTGTTGTGGGTGATGGTGATGTTACGGGTGTGTTAGATGGTGTTGTGGCTTCCATGGTTCCTTATATACCTTTCTCTTTGAATATACAAATAAAATATTCAGTGTTAATACAGTTGCACAACTTCTGCAATTTTTTGATTCTTCGCAATTTTTGAGCTCTTTCAAAAGTATCCAATCTTGAATTTCCTTATTCGACAGGTGCCACATCTATATATCCATCAAATAGATCTCGGTACTGGAAACAAAACCATTTGTTAGCTTGTTTTCATTGACCTAAGTTCAAACTATACTATGCATCAACAAAACCCTTGATCACTAGCCCTTTCGGTAATGACCTGTAAGAAGATTGCAGTCTCACACGAAGTGATTATGGGTGGTTACAAAACTAGGTTTTTGTAACCTTGAGAGACGTGGGGATGTGGTATTATTATGTTTTCCTATCTTTAACATTCATAAAACACTTTGTTTCATTTATATTAATCACTTAACCTGCCTTATAATCTGATGAACCATCAATTTAACCATGTCACGCAGAATCATAAACTATTACTATGTCGAAGTAAATATAATTGAAACAACTGCAATTTTACAATAGATAATAAGGAAATACACACATCGATACATAAGAACACCAAAAGTACTGTGGTTCATCCTAATGTGGGACTACGTCCACAAGAACTGTTACTTATAATAAGGAATCTTTGTACAACAAACAGTTCTTGGCCTAAGCACTAAGCTACAATCCCAGGCCTCTATGCAGTTAGTTGTAGAGTCTCTCCTTTTCCCCAAACTACAGATCAAAATGATACAACCATAATGCATATATGGATCCAAAACATCAATATAGGATGTCTCTCTTGTTATTATTTCACTCTATTTATAATATTACATCATAGGGCTACATTATTACAATACCATGGTCCTAATATGATGGACTCCTCAAAACATGTCAATATGTCCCAATACCCATTAAAAAATATTGCGCTTTACAAAAAAGAGGGACTCCAACACACCTAGAAGTCCCTTTAACACCGCATAGTAAATTTAATTTGTGCTATGATCCACAAAATGGAGAGTCTTCATCAAATTCTAAGCCAAGTTGGGCTGCACCCAACAATTGTCCTAGTCATAGGGGAGACTTTCATCCCATGTGCATGGATGCTTCGAGTTGTACATGTAAGGAATATGTATGATCATCCTATTGACGACCTAGGTTTTTCCATCAGTTTGGCAGTGGAAATTTGTGGACTTAGTGAGCTTGGTATCCAACGTCGACTAGATACTTCACCAAAATATACTTAGGAACCTGCTATCCTAATCTGAGATAATGGATTCTGGGATCCAAAAGTGTACCCACACTTGTTCAAATAAGAGCTTAATAGTGGATTATACTGTGATATTCTTATTGTAAGCCACCAAATAGGAAATCTTAGAGAAATTTTCGACGATCACGAAAACATAGTTGCCATGCTCAGTAGAAGGAAGGCCCGACATGTAATCCATGGAAATGGATTCCCAAGGTCAACTAGGAGTAGGAAGAGGAGTATATAGGCCTTTCTTCTTGGTGGTTGGTTTGGAAATGGTGCAAGTAGTGTAGGACCTGATGTACTTCCCAACATCCTGTTGAAGGTTCAACCAATAAAAATACTGATGTAATACTGCCATTGTTTTCTCTGCCCCGAAATTTTTAGCGACCCAATCTTGGTGCGTTTCCCAAATGATCTTGGCACGATCACTTGAAGGAACATGGAGGTGACGTAGGTGGCATAAAAGTGCATCCTAGAGGTGATAATTTTGAAATGTATTTCCTTCAAGGAGCATATGGTATGTGTTGCGGAATTCTAAATCACTCATGTAAAGAGTTAGCCACCCCAAATTCTCGTGCCCATGGGTCGAGCACAGTGGTCAACGCCATGACTGACGGCCGATTGAGGTAGTGTGAAACATTGTTGGTGCTCCCATTCTTGTACTTAACGTTTGAATGGAACTATTTTAGGTATGTGGAACATTTTAGATGGCAATCGTTCTACAACTTCCGTTGTGTCTGTATGAACTACAAGGGTCGATGGTCTATGTGGATGATTGTTTCCTTCCCTAAAATGTAATGCTTCCATTGTTGCTAGACATACATAATGTAATATATATCTTTGTCATATATGGGATACTTTCAAACTGTGTTTGAAAGTGTCTCACTGTGATATGCCATTGGATGGCCCTGCAAGAACTGCACCAATCATATAGTTAGAGGCATTTTCCTCAATCTCAAATGGTTGTTTCAGGTTTAGCAATGTGAGCATTGGTATAGAGCAGAGGCAATGCTTCAACTCAAAAATTTCTTTTATTGGGATTTAGGTCAAAATAAATTTTCTTTCACTCATCCCTTGGTGACTTGACTCAAAGTCTCAGTGATATGAGAGAATCCCAACACGAACCCATGGTAGACGTTGGAAAGACCCAAAAATATACGGATCTCTGTTAGAGTGGTTGGGGTTGGCCAATCCCGAATTAATTGTATCTTCGTTGGGTCCACATGCACACCCATTCATCAATGATGTACCCCAGATATTGAACTTCGGTCATACAAAAAGTGCGGTTCTATAAATTGGCACACAAAATGTGTTGTCGTAGGGTTTAGAGGATCTGTCGAATATGTTAGAGGTTGTATTCCCAGCTCTAGCTAAATATTAGCATGTCATCAAAATAAACCACTACAAATTAGTTGGTTAATGGCCGCAAGATATCATCCATCATCCTCATGAAGGCTGCGAGGGCATTCGTCAACTTGAAAGGCATGACCAACCATCCGAAAAGGCCCTTCTTGGATTTGAAGGTAGTCTTCCACACATTCGAGGGTTCGATTGGTACCTGGTGATAGCTAGATTTCAATTCAATCTTGCTGAAATATTTTTCCCACTTGAGCTAGTCCAAAAGGTCATCAATCTTTGGAATTGGGTAACTATTCTAGACAATGATCTTTTTCAGCACTCGATAGTCAATACAAGTCTCCAAGTGGCATTCTTATTTTGTACTAACACGATTGGGCTCCCACAGGGTGATGAAATTTTCCTAGTGTGCCCTTTCTGCAACAACTCCTAAACATGCCTCTTAATTTCATCATTCTCTAGAACAAAGCATTGATATATTTTTTAATTTGGTAGCAGTGTGCCCAGGGTCAGATGGATGGAGTTCTTGACCTGAAATTTTAGAGGTACCATTGCAGGTGAGGTGAAGACATCCTTGTACTCCTCCACGACTGTGTCCATGTTCTACTACTACATGGGGGATCACCATTTGGAGGTCATGGCTACAATATTCTTCTTTCCTTGAGGGTGAATCATAAGAAAAAAAATTTCCCAGTCTAGGAAATCATCTTACTGCATTGCTTCACAATGACAAAAGAGATGGCAGTAGGTAGTGCTACCTCTGGTATCTGGTACAAATAATTATCCAAAGTAATAATAACAATGCCAGTCCTAAACTCATACACAACATGCCTCTTCCACAAGTATGTTTAGCCTAATAATACATCACAAACTTCAATAGGAGAAACATCACACAATACCTCATCCGTGAAGGACGTGATGCTATAGGGAAGGAAACACTGCTGGTTGACGTGAAGATATCTTCCTTGGTGAAGCCAACTGATGATGTACGACTATGGGTGTGTTGTGATCAATAGGCCCAACTACTTGATGACCTCTACTCAAATGAGGTTCTTTTGGCTCTCGTTGTCGATAATGAAATGCAACGGAGAACTCTTCGTCCACATCTTGGAATGGAAGATGTGCTCCACCTCCTCTGGATATTCAGGCTCATCCTTCTGGATCAATAATATTATTCCCTTTTTCATTCCCCTTGTTGGGTTCTAACTTAGAGTCAAAACATGCATCTGATTCAGAAGCCTTCAACTTGTCCACCAATGAGTGCTTCGCCCGACACTCACTTGTGTTGTGAGTGGGGTTCTTATGGAACTCACACCACTTTCCTGTGTAATTATTTTTCCTCGTTGTGTTTTTATTACCTTATGGCTTAAAAATATTGCTATGGGTAACCCCACCTTGGCTTTGTCATCTGTTCTGCAGTTTTAGGGTGCCTTTCCTTTGCTTCATATTCACAGATCCAAAGTCTCACTTCTTCTATTTAAAATTTTTCTCGATATTGGTAGCACATTGGTATGTTGCACCAAGTGAGGAGATGTCAAGGAACTCCATTTAATCCTGAATGTATCTGTGAAAAAATTGCAGTACTTGAGCACCAAATTTTTCTCTAAATCTTTGATACCCAACTTTGTGCGCAGGGTATGGAAAAAATTCGTTAGCTCATGCACATCTTGATCCCATTTCTTCCTCAACATAGTCCATTGTATTTTATTATCCTCATAGCTCCCCACGGGGTAATATTGATCCTTGATGGCATCTCAAAAATAATTCCAAGTGGGTGCAACTAAACATAGTAAGGGTTCTCCCTCATCCATCTGTTCCTAGTAGATTTCCCACCAGTCATTGACATGGGGGGCAACTTTGAGGAGCGAAAAAATTAATATTTTCCCTATTGGAAAAATCATGAATTGAATAATATCCTTTCAAAAAATTAAATCATATATCTATGAAATATTCATCTATCTGGCCTTCAAATATGGCAATTTGGGATGACTGGAAGAAGGACGAAGAAGTGTGGACAGTCATTCAAAAGTTGCAGCAAGATCCTAGTACATCTGATACATTTAGTTGGAAAAATGATTCCTTATGGTACAAAGATTGCTTATATCTTTGTGAGAATTATGCCTTGAAGGGAGTGGTTCCTCTAGAGTGATTTTCAGATGAAGATGCATCGCATGTGGGCATCCACAGAAGAATATTGGAAAATTTGTCTATCATCGCATTCCTTGGTTGTTCGAGACATTATTCGAGAAATATTTTGAAAGGATATCCTTCTCCCTAACTCCTTATACCCTGACCTCGTTGGGGACATGAAAAGAAAAAAGGAGAAAAACTAGACCACTTTGATACCACTAATACAAACTTAAACAAGAATTCAACATAATACAAATATAACCATAAATACAGAGATGCAGCATAAATAACACTTCATTTCATTAATATCAAATAACTAAAATACACTTACATACAAAATGGAAATAAACTAGCTTGGGTTATGGTAGCTTATCTCTGAGGAGAAATGGTGCGATTACATGCCTCTGAACTGTGTTAAGAAGAGGCTCGATGGCCTTTTTATCATTGAGAAACCATAAACATCCAAAAACCTAACCCTAGGAGATGAAGCACAAAAATCTTATGGGCCCCTTTGGGGTAAGTTTGAATGTCAACTTCCAGGGGTCGTAACTTTGGAATATGATCTTCGTTTGGATATCATAATATATCATTTCGAATATGTCAAAGAGGAGGTAAAAAAAAACTAGAAATCTAGTTTGAGACTCTCTCTATATCTTCATTTTCCATAAAAATGCATTTTAGTCCCTCAAAATGACTCTAGAATTTTAGGACCCGAAAAGCTACCAAAAAAATTAAGTTGTGCTATAATTAAGTAAATTGAAAAGAAAAAATGGTGGGGATCCAAGTGGCATAGGTGGGTGGCCACCAATATCCACTTGGATCACTGCAAGGAATATTTTTTAAGATTCTTTATAGATTATCCACAGTATTGAGGAACATGTGTCGACGTTTCGAACCCCAACTGGGATCCATCATCAGGACTTTTAGAATGATGGTGTAGCCCCTAGAGGCCCATATTTGAAAATTTTATAATAGGGTCAACTTTATGCTCAAATTTCACAATTTTTCATAAGGAACATGATGGTGTAGCCCGTTTCTTCATTTGAGCAGCCAATTTTCAGTTCATTATCAGATTGGGAGGTATAATGATACATTTGGCCACTCTTCTTGTTTTTATGATGATGAGAAGTTTTTTTAATTTGGTCTGCAAATTCAAGAGGATTATTTCAACCACTTATGTGTGAGATTCCATTTATGCCACTTATATATGTGATTCTATTTATGTCACTTTTATGAGAGATCATTCCTTTTTCATGCTGAAGGACAATTTTTTGTGAGTGAAATTTAATTGTAGGAGAATGTATCTTTGGAGATAAATGACACTAGAGATAAGGGTTTCATCATTTTGTTGATAAAGAAGTTGTCATGTACTCGTCATTCATTTGTAGATACTAATGAAGCAACCTCCCCACTCTTGACCTGGGGCCTAGAGATGTAGTCCACACTCGACCAAATCCATTACGAATTAGTTTGTGTGCATTATCTTATGATCTCCTTTATGTTTCCTCTTCTTTAAGTGTTTAGCACATGTGTTTTTTTATACTTTTTTCTATGAAATTCTAAATACATCATAGAAGAAAAGATATTGGTTAATTCTGGTAACTTAGATATTATGGATCACTATACGATGAAAATTGTATATGATAATGAAAATTAGTAATCACTTATATGTTAAAAATAACACACACACACACACACACATATATATATATATATTATCAAACTAATTAAACTCCCACTTTCCTTAAGGTTGCCTTATGATTTATATCCTTGGCAATCTTGTAAATCCTTCAATTGCAATGAAGTATTGTGAAAGCCTAGTCTTTCAATGTTTAATTAAACAAATTATTTTTATAATGGAGCATATAATTTAAACAAGTTCCATAGAATGATGAAAGTTCCTATTGAGAAAGGGAATTGATTATGGTCATAAAAAATAATGAATTATGGACATACAATATCAAATTTTGATATCAAGCCATTAAAAATTGAATTAAATATTAATTGCATGCATTATTTGTAAACATCATATGAATTGAAAGATAGAGTTTGACATAAAAATCATATCATTCAACTTATATTACATGGTTTAGTTTTGAGTTCGAATTCGACAAGGATAAAATTTGATTTGAATTCAAGTTCAATTTTTCCATTAAAATTTGAACAAGGTTTTCCCCACTGGGGTGAGAAATAAGGAGAGTACAAAAGAGGGTGGAAATGATAAACCACCACGCAAAAATATTAATGTGAAAACATGTTGAGGAGCTGGTGTTGAGAGGTGTCCCGACAAACATTCTTGAGGCTACACGTGGTATATTTGTGACGATGATGGCCTGGAAAATCATTTATAATAGTAGGGAAATGAAATTTGGTGCAAATGAGGGATGCGTTGATTACGAATCTTTGAGTGAAATAATTAAAGTCCTGATCCATTTCATTGGTAGGTTTGTGCCACTCATAGCAATGTGAAGGCCTCATAATGATAGTGTGGGAGATTGTGGACACCTGATTTATAATTTGGGACCCTGGTTTGTATAATTTATGGGATTGTTGTGTGGTTAGTTATTAGTCATTTCATAATAACATCCCTTTCCAAGGATTCTACCGAGATTCAATTATGTGATTTTTTTTGGATAGTAGATTTGAAACTTACAGGCTTCTCTTAGGTAATTTTCCACCCATATCCCATGCTCAGATGGATTTTCCATATTTCTCTTGTTTTGTGGGCCGCTTCTGCCTTAAGGCTACATAACTTAATCCATTTTTCATGGTGTCAATGGTTTCCAGGGATTATATTCCCTTCCTTATGGTTCCTATTGTAGAGTGGTGTCGTCCTTATTCTAGTTGTTTGTTGGATTACTTAGAAGATTTAGGTTTGGAGACCCTTTTTATTTTCTATATTTTATAGCCAGGTGACTTCGACCCCAACCCTTTCAGTGCTAGAGGCGAAAGATCATGGGAAGACACAATTTTCCATTAATTTGCAATCTATGGTGGTGGGGCTCATTACTCTTGGCAATGATAGGTGGGATAGGATAAAATAATTAGTTTTTTCTTAGTTTGTGGGCCCATATCCTATAAGCAAGGGTAGATTTAATAGTGAGCTAGTCATGTTGAGGCAATGCGTCCATCCTTGTCGAGGGGGTGGCGAGTAGGGCAGGGGAGAGAGAAGGCCAGGGGAGTAGATGCTAGATATAGGTGAGCTTGACCTGCCTCTTGAGGGCTTTCCTGGATGAATTGACCTGCCAACCCCCCCCCTTTTGATTCCATTGAATCCCAAATCCACATTTTCCAAGCTTTGGTGGATGAGATAGATTGTGACCACTAGATCGAACATAATGAAATTATCAGTTTTTTCACCAACATATGGCATAACCAACGACATTGTTGTAGCAAGCCTACATATTTACCCAAATTCACGTGGACCTGTGAGTTATGGGCCCACATAAAATTCCCTTTACTCGTAGCGGATCACAATATCGAAGGATTTAACATACATCGCAGATCACAAGATATATATTTTTGCAAATTGGCTGAAACCGTTTACCTCAAATCAAAACTTATATCAAATAACTTTAACAATAAACAATAATACTTATGATGCAGAGTTGTGATGACGATATCGCATCGCTGCATCACAACCCAAAGCTTATCACACTTCGGCTTTTTGCTGATTTATCATTTTTCCATTAGCTACTCCCCATATTGCATGCGATATGCGATATTTATCTTATGCGATATGCGCTGGATCACTATGCCGACACGTGGCTCTTCTTTGGATCTCCCACTCTGTTGGTCGATCTGGCTCTGAAACTTTAACAATAGTTCCACTCAAACAATATGGCACACAAAAATTCTACTGAGCTTCGCGTCAGCTCATAAAACAATTGTGATTCTCAGACAAATGCACATAGAAACACTGTAATCAAAAAATTCATAAAACACATGGATTCCATTAAAATTTTATTTACACAGAAATTATCACAACGATGACATCCATACTATATTTCAAATAAATCTGGAATTACAAAATTACATATGGCGCCATGGTTGGGCCAATTCTCACACAATTGGCCACCTCGCTTCTAAGCATTCATGTTTACAATTAAATAGAATAATACAATATGGATCGGATCAAGTGAGATCCGATCAAACCCTAACTTTGCTCACAATCGCTTAAAATAACAATTTCATTAATAAACAATTAATAAACTCAAACGAATGTGATTAAATCTCATTGTCATGCCATGCTTGTGTTTTGGAAGGTTCACGAATTTCAACTTTGACTTGGGGTGGTTTTTCTCCTACATCAGACTCCCAAGGTAAAAAATATTTATGACCTCCTAGACATATGCCTTCTGGATCTCTGTAAAAAGTCTCCTACTTGCTATCAGTACCAAGTCCTCTTCTTTCTCTTAGTAATTCTACCCACACCCTCTCTGGAATTTCCTTTGTGATCTTTCTGTAACAAAATTCGTGAGTTGCAAAAAAACATCTGCAGTAGCAAGTCCTCCCTGCTACACGATACCTCATTAAGCTTCTGTCCTCTGAGCTCAGCCTTTTGGCATATCTATGGTTCTCCCCTCTGGAACCATTTGAGCACTCCGGCTCTAGGCTGATGCAAATATTCTCACCTTCTTCTACTGCTACCTACACAAAATATAAATACCACACTCTTACCAATATTTGAAATATTTGTACCTCCTTGATTTGCACGCAAAACTTGCTCTGCAGGAAATATTTCCCCACTCTGATACCACTTTGATGCAACAAGGTTGCATATTTACCCAAATTCGCACAAACCTATGAGTTATGGGCCCATGTAAAATTCCCTTTACTCGCAGCAGATCAGAATATTGTAGGCTTTAACATACGTCGCCAATCACAAGATATATATTTTCGCAAATCATTCTAAACCCTTACCGCAAATCACAACTTAATAAAAAATAATTTTAACGATAAACAATAATAATGTCGATGCGAAGTTGTGATGATGACATCGCATTGCCACATCGCAACCCAAAGCTTATCAGACTTCAGAATTTCGCTGATTTATCATTCCGCCATTAGCTGCTCCCCATATCGCATGTGATGTGTGATCTATATCTTATGCAACATGTGCTGGATCACTATGACGACACATGGCTCTTATTTGGATCTCCCACTCTGCTGGTCAATCCGGCTCTTAAACTTTAACAATAATTCCACTCAAACAATATGGCACACCACAATTCTGCCGAGCTTCTTGTCAACTCATAAAACAATTGCGATTCTTAGACAAACACACACAAAAACATTGGAATCATAATATTCATAAAAAACATGGATTCCATTCAAATTCAAATTATACACAAATTATCGCAACATTGAAATCCATACTCTATTTCAAATAAATCTGGAATTACACAATTACATATGGTGCCATGGTTGGGCCAATTTTCACACAATTGGTCAGCCTCCTTCTAAGAATTCATGCTTACAATTAGATAGAATAATACAATGTGGATTGGATCAAGTGAGATCCGATCAATCCCTAACTTCACTCACAATTTATTAAAATAATAATTTCATTAATAAAAAGTTAACAAACTCGAAAGAACGTGAGTAAATTTCGTTCTCATACCACGCTTGCATTCTGGAAGGTTCAAAAATTTCAACTTTGACTTGGGGTGGTTTTTCTCATGCATCAGATGCATTCTCGATTGACAAGCATCATTGCGCTGCAACGAGTAGCAACTGGAAGACTAGAAGGATGGTTTTGAAGGGAATATTGTCCATATGGAATCACATATTCATGATGTTTTCCATCGCCTAAATGATGGAGGTAACAATGCTCAAGCCCCTAATGATGATAATGTGCAATGAAGGGAGTGAGATTCATTTTGTTTTTTCCTAAATCCTATGCCTATTGTGCCCTTTATATGAAGTCCTCTAGTTTTTTCTAGATACAAAGTTCTTTTTTGTATGTACTTAGTGGCCAACAAATCCAGTAGGATTGAAGCCTTAGTTTCATGGCATATACCCTACTCACGATGTAATCTATTCTTGAATTAATATAAAAATTCCAACTTAAAAAAATGGAATAAGGTTCACTATTAAATTTATTGATTACATATTTTTAAATATAAATAATTTATAACATGTTAGATATATTTATATTTTATAAATAATCAATATCATCAAATATATTTATACAAAATACTTTATATCACAACAATGTAAACTTTGAAATGAGAACTGTAAACTCAAAATGAGAACTCTGCCCAAAAAACACAAAAAAACATGAAAACAACCTAAAAATGAAAATTTTTGATGCTGAATATTGTTATTTTTTTTGTGAAAATTGATGGCTCCCTGTGGTTTACAAGATTGGCAAGAACAAACACTGTAGGGGCCACATCAGAACTACTTTGGAATCCTAGGACCTAGCCTTCTTGGATTTAGAGAGGGATCCCTCTATATAAGTGTTTTCAAGTGATATATATTTATGCTCTTTGTCTATGATATTAGGCTAGTTATGAAGTTCTAAGGACTTATTTGTTTTGGTTGAATTAATTGATAGATTGACAGATCTGTGGTGTGACTAATGGAAGGGATGTAATATCCAAAAATGGGGATGCAACAAGACATGAACACAAAACTGGAAATAGCAGTGAATAACATCATACCAAAATGTATGAAAACCATGGAGCCATTTTATTATACATATCAGCAACAAATGAGTACAATAGAAGTGTGCATAACTCAAACAATCAAGGAAAATGAGCCTCCCATGAATACATATGCCAAAAGAGATATGCTGCTATATTGCAGGATGTTCATGAACATGTACAGCGTAGTCATAGATGGTACACTGATACATGAAGATATGAAATAACACAAATCTGCAAATAGATGGATCATATAACATGAGGAGTGAATATCTAAGCTCCCAATCACAATTTCAAGACAATCCTGGAAGGATTGGCTGAAATATGAAAAATGGAAAAAATGCCGGAGTTGCAGTCCTAGGACTAAGTAGCAGTTGAAACTCAAGAACTAGATGGATATGGTTGAATATCCTACACTAGATAAATATGACTCCTCCACTGGATCTTCCAAGTCAAAGGCTGATCCTAACACTGAAGATCTCACTCTCCAACAATCACTACAAACCCTCACTGCAAATACTCACTGAAATTAACACAACCACTGAGGGATACTGCGCTGTAGGTTTAAGAAAATGGGTTGGCCAAGTGCCAAGATTTGAAATATGATCCAAGGGCTTCCTAACTGATCTCCCAAAGGAAGGAAAGATTGCTCCTCTGAAAACCAAGTTCCGGAAGTGGTGTTGTGAAACCTCCACTACAACACCTTGCAACAAAATGTTATACTTCAGTAGAAATAACGTTGTAGCTGAAGGAGGTGTCTTGGCCTTAAACCTGAATGTGGAGAAATGAAGTACAAGATCCTTCAAGAGGCCTCTCTTGAAAGGATAAGAAATTCCTAAACAGGAATGCCTTGTGCTAAGTAGCACAACAACTCTGCTAAACAGCAAGAGAATGAAAAATAGTCATACAGACCATAAAATCAATAATCCATAACATGTATTGCTATGGCTGCCTTGCCCTCCTTTTATACAAGTGGAGACTTCTCATATTGGGTCCCACTCATTAGGGTTTCCTCCACCAAGGAATATTCCTCCCACTATCTCTGCATTGTCTCTAAAGATGATCTCCACCTCCTCTCCTAACATTGTTGAATTGGTCAAACTTGACCTTGTCCACATGCAAACTCCCCTTTTCACACATGAGGGTGTGAAATACAGCTCCTATGATGATCCCCTTTCACACTATGAGGGATTTTATTCATATTTCTGAAATGTATGGGCCTCCTCACCCATTTATTCATCTCCTATGTGCAAACAAAAAAAATTAATATTCCAATTAGTTGCATTCTAATTTTGGAATATTACAATCCTCCCCTCCCAAATGTTGTTTTTCCTCAAGAAATTGCAAGGAAAGAAATGAAGAGCCTCCTCTTCTCCCCTTGTAGAATCCTCATATGATAAAATCCTCCAAGGATCAAGATGTTGTCTCATCAATACATCTCGAATTTTCCCCTCCAAAGTATGCAAGCTAGCTTTTGGTGAGCATCCCAAATAGCTATCATCATGGAAAAGTAAAACATTCATGGAGGAAACAATGGGCTGTCTAAAGGCCTTCTTGAGGTATGAGGTCTGATATACATTGGGATCTACCATCCCCATATGAGTCTCCCATCCCCAAGCTATCATTCATAGAAAATGGGTTACCTTTCCACATGGAAACTCTTGAAAATCCTCCTCCACCTTTGGCTCCTGCAAAGTAGGTGGGTTGAAAATCTAAACATGGTAGACAAAGTATCCTACCCCACACTATCCTCCTCTCCACTTATGATAAGTGTAGAGTATCTGCTGATCTTGGGCTGCAATAACATTTCCCTCAATTGGCAAGATGAAGACTAGACCTCCAAATATATGCTCTCCAACGTTGTGAATCAATCTGGCCCAAACCATACCATATATGATGAATATGAATTGATCATCATGGTATCCAATCAATCCTATGGCCCACCTCATACATGAACAATTTTTTTACTGTAGTGGCCATATCATCTCCCATACTCCCATTAGAACATGTAATGAAAAAAGTGTGGGAATCCTCTTCCCCAAAGGACACATCCAACCCATGTGTCTCTCCCCCAATCATGATACAAATAAAAATAAGAACAAAAACAACATAGGGAACCATAATGAGAATCATACTTGCTGCCATATGTAGCAAGGGAGAAGGACAATGGTCCCTCAAATGTAACCAACCTAGTTTGACTCTCAACTGCAATAGAGAATGAAATAATGTGTGGCTTCTCAACCACTTGCTTGCTGCCCCACTCTCCTCATAAGTTTGGAGAAAGTGTATGGTGTATGGTGCAAAGAGAGCATGTTCTGCAAAAGATATAATATCCCCAAGTACTCCTAGGGAGTGGCCGTTACCAATAATTCTTAGGGCCTCAAGTAGACCATGAAGTTTAGAAGGAAGAATGCGCCTTCCTTGAGTAATATCTTACACATATATGGTTAAGGGTTGCACATATACATTATACCAATCATTATGCAAATAAACAGTACCCTTACCATATGTTTTTCCCATGCAAATGGAGTGGCTCATAGATGAGTCTCCTCTCATCCTCAAAGAGAAAAGAGGTGGCTATGCTAATTCTTCCAAAGAGTTCTGTATATCCTCCATCTCCATATGATCCATGCATCTCCGCCTATGCTGATATATCTCCTTCTCAAAGCCTTCCCAAAAATACCCCTCCATGATGGTGTGGTATGCTCTCATAGAATAAGTGTGGCTGAAGAGAAAATCCTCATGAGATGCTTGTAGTAAATTCTCCTTGATCTTGGAAGCTATAGATAAGAAGATCCTACCATGATAGTAGATGACCCCATCTCTGACTGAATATCCCTCCTCATGCAATTGGTCATCCAACATCATATAAGTAAAAAGATCCTTGGAATAATCCACTAATAGTTGGGATTTCCAATATGGATCTATCCTCCATAGTGACAACGTTGATGATCTATCACAAGGGCATCTGTCATATGGCTATCCTACTCTTTGACATCTCTCATGCCAAATATGCAAGTTGGAAGGCTGCTATCCTTCCCCTGCTGCTCCTGCCACATGTTGGGTGTGGAGCCTGATTATCTTGTTTACTTTGTATCGACCCCTGTACCTTAAATGGGGTGGAAACACTACCCGTAAGTTAATCGCTGCCATGGGGGGTCCAGGGGGGGCGAAAACGACTTTATGGAGCCCCCCCTGGTGGGGGGTTTCAAGGGCAGCACCCCTGAAGCTAAAAACAAATTTAAAATTGCCTTGTAAAAGCATAATAATTTCTAGTCAATCTAGGCCATTCATTAGGAAAATGATCTGACAGTAGAAGTTATGTTTAGTTTAGGGTTTTTTGCCCTAGAAGGAAACCCCTCATTTTATCAGGGTATTGTATTGCAGTTGTGTAATGTATGTGTATGCTTAGAGCAAGAAACAGAGAGGAAGACTGTGATGGAGAACATAGGATATTACAACGGATCTGCTGTAGGTTGTGTCTCTTCATTTTGCTGGATAATAGAAAGGAAGGACTGGATGTTCGGGGTGGACGTAGCCCAAACTGGGTGAACCATGTATATCTGTGTCTCTCTGGTTTTATGTGTTTTATGTGCTTGTATTTTCTTCATAGTTTATGTGTTGCATTGCTCTGTAATATATAATTTTATAACAACTGGTATCATAGCCGAAGGTATATTTGGTTGATAAACTCGTAGGAAAGAAGGGTTCTTGGTTCGAGTGGGAGAAATGGCGGAATATGGTAAGTTTAGGGTCGACAAATTTAATGGCCAAAACTTCCCGCTGTGGAATATGCAGATGGAATATTATCTATATCAGAAAGATCTGTACCTACCATTGAACGGAAAAACAAAGAAGCCGGTGGCCATGACAGACGCGGAATGGAACATTCTCGATAGAAAGGCACTCAGAACAGTACGGTTGTGCCTTGTTGCATCAGTCACCTTCAATATTTCAAAGGAAACAACAACAGAGAGTTTGATGCAGATGTTGGTGAAACTATATGAAAAACCCTCGGCCTCAAACAAGGTATTTCTTATGAAACGACTATTTAATATGAAGATGTCGGAAGGTGGATCTATTTCAAACCATTTAAATGATTATAATACAGTTACTAGTTAGTTAAGTTCTGTAGGGGTAAACTTTGATGATGAAGTTAGAGCTTTGTTATTCTTATGCTCATTGCCAGAGAGTTGGAATGCTTTAGTAATGGCCATTAGTAACTCTGTCTCTGGATCTAGTACTTTAAAGTTTGATGACGTTGTCGGTGCTATACTTAGCAATGAAATGCGATGGAAAAGCTCCGGTGAGACATTGGGTAATGCTTTGAGTGCAGAGTCTAGGGGAAGAAGAATGGAAAGATGAAAGAGCTCGAGATATCGCAATAAATCAAGGAAAGGCAGATCCAAGTCCAAATCGGGGATAGTGTGCTGGAAATGCGGAAAGAAAGGACACTTAAAGAAAGACTGTAGATCTCGGAAGGGAAAAGAAGGAGACACACAACAAGAAAACAATCATGAAGCAAATGTGACAGGTGATGTGTTACAAGATGCTTTGATTCTTTCTTTCAAAAATGTTACTGATTCTTGGGTTGTATATTCAGGGGCTTCATTCCATGCCACACCTGATAAGAAATATTTTCATGACTATGTTCAAGTAGATTTTGGACAAGTTCGTTTGAGCGATGATAAACACTGTAAAATTTTTGGAATGGGTAAGGGTGTTGTAAAGCAACATAATGGAAACCAATGGCTATTAAAGGAGGTAAGGCATGTTCCAGATCTAAAGAAAAATATAATTTCAACAATGCAGTTAGGTGGTGAAGGTTGTGTTACAACTTTCACAGATAAAGCTTGGAAGGTCACCAAAGGAGCCCTGGTAATAGCAAAAGGTGAAAAGGTTGGTACATTGTATTTATGCAATGGTATTTCTAACTCTGTTAATGCTTTAACTTCCAAAGGAGCAGATGCAACATTATGGCATCATAGGCTCGGACACATGAGTGAAAAGGGGATGAAGATTCTTCACTCAAGAAATTTGTTGCCAGGTTTGAAGAATGTTGATTTGGATTTTTGTGAAAATTGCATTTATGGAAAACAAAAGAGAGTCAGATTTATCAGAGTTGGGAAAGAAAATAAGAGCGAAAAATTTGAGCTTGTGCATACAGATGTATGGGGACCTGCTCAAGTATCATCTCTCGATGGCTCTCGCTATTATGTTACGTTTATTGATGATGCAACTAAAAAAACTTGGATTTATTGTATTCAAAATAAATCTGATGTATTTGATACTTTCAAGAAATGGAAAGCTTTGGTTGAGATTGAGAAAGGAAAGAAGTTGAAGTGTCTCAGATTAGACAATGGAGGTGAATATTGCAGCAAAGAGTTTGATAGGTACTATTCAGAGCATGGAATTCGTAGAGAGAAGACAGTTCCAAGAACACCACAAGAAAATGGTGTGTCAGAAAGGATGAACAAAACAATCATGGAGCGTGCAAGGTGCATGAGATTGCATGTGGGATTGCCTTTACAATTTTGGGCAGATGTTGTAGATATTGCTGTTTATCTAATAAACATAGGGCCTTCAAGTTCCTTGGATGGTGGTATTCCAGAGGAAGCATGGACAGGTAAAAAGGTAAACTACTCCTTAATAAAGCCTTTTGGTTGTGAGGCCTTTGTCCATATTAATAAAGAAAATAGAACAAAGCTTGAGGAAAAATCAAAGAAATGTACCTTTATTGGACATGGTGTTAATGATTTTGGTTATTGCTTACATGATTATGAACATCACAAAATCATTAGGAGCATAGATGTAATATTCAATGAAAAGGTCTTGTATAAGAATTAGTTGCAGGAAAAGAAACAGGAAAAAGAAAGCAAGGAATACATGGTTCTTAATGAGATAAATGAAAAAGTAAAGGTGCCTGAAAATAATAATAATCAACAACCACAGCAGCAGTAACCACCACAACAGCAACATGCACCTCAAACAGCTGAAAGTGGTGTTAGACGATCTACCAGGATAAGTAGACCCCCTAAACGATGCTCTCCTTCATTATATTATTTATTGTTGATTGCTTCTGGTGAACCCGAATGTTATGAAGAAGCAGTGCAGGTTGAAAGTAGGGAGAAGTGGGAGCTAGCCATGGAAGAAGAAATGGACTCCTTAATGCATAACCAGACTTGGGACTTAGTTAGGTTGCCTGCAAGTAAAACTACATTGCAAAATAAATGGGTTTACAGGCTGAAGGAAGAAGATGGAGGAAAACAGAGGTACAAAGATAGACTTGTGGTGAAGGGGTTTGCACAGAAGAAAGGTATTGATTTTGAGGAAATATTTTCTCCTGTTGTTAAGATGACTTCAATCAGAACTGTTGCAAGTCTTGTAGTAGTGGAAGATTTACATCTTGAACAGTCAGATGTAAAGAAAACATTTCTCCATGGAGATTTGGAGGAAGAGATATACATGCAGTAACTAGAAGGATATGAGGTCAAAGGGAAAAAAAAATTGGTGTGCAGGTTAAAGAAGAGCTTGTATGGCTCAAAACATGCTCCAAGGCAGTGGTATCTAAAATTTGACAATTTTATGTCTGAAAAAGGTTATACTAGATGTCACTTTTATCATTGTGTTTATCTAAAAAGGAAAAATGATGGCAGCTATATTATATTTTTATTGTATGTAGATGACATGCTTGTTGCAGGGTCTAACATGCAGGAAATAAATGTGCTTAAAAGAAAATTGGCAAATTCATTTGCAATGAAGGATTTGGGAGCTGCAAAACAAATCTTTGGTATGAGGATAACTAGAGACAGGAAAAATCGCAAATTAACATTGTCTCAGAATGAGTACATAGAAAAGGTGTTGAAAAGATTTAATATGAAAAATGAAAAACCAGTTAGTACACCTTTTGCTATCCATTTAAAACTTAGTAAGGAGATGTGCCCCAAGACCCACGAAGAAATGAAATATATGTCTAAATTTCCATATGCATCAATAGTTGGAAGCTTAATGTATGCAATGGTCTGCACAAGGCCTGATATTGCACATGCAGTGGGAGTTGTAAGAAGGTACATGAAAAATCTAGGAAGAGAACATTGGATGGCAGTAAAATGGATTCTCAGATATTTGAGAGGTACCACAAATCAAGCATTATGCTTTGGTGGTTCAAACATTACTCTATAAAGATATGTTGATGCAGATATGGCATGTGACAGAGATAACAGGAGGAGCACTACAAGATATGTATTTATTGTAGGTGGAACAACTGTCAGTTGGGTTTCAAAAATCCAAAGTGTTGTTGCACTTTCAACAATAGAAGCAGAGTATGTTTCTACTATAGAGGCTAGTAAAGAAATGATTTGGTTACAAAGGTTTATGGATGAATTGAGTAAGAAGCATGATATGGGCACGCTATACAGTGATAGCCAAAGCGCCATTCATCTTGCAAAGAACTCGGAATTTCATTCCAGGACTAAACACATACATCTCAAGTACCATTTCATATGGTCAGTATTGGAAGATGGAGAGTTTAAGCTGGAAAAGATACACACTAGCCAGAATCCTGCAGATATGCTAAAAAAAGTTGTAACCAGGGAGAAACTGAGAACATGCTCAGTTTAAATTGGTCTTCAAGGATGATGATGAAGATGAGAAACATCCAGTTCCAAAGAGGAGTCATTTTCCAGCAAATGAAGCAGCGGTGGAGTTGCTACAATTAGTCTCCAAGTGGGAGATTGTTGGGTGTGGAGCCTGATTATCTTTTTTACTTTGTATCACAGCATTAGACCCCTATACCTTAAATTTGGCGGCAATGCCGTTGTCGCCCGTAAATTAATCATTTCTGTGGAGGGTCCAGGGGGGTGGCAACGAGTTTATGGAGCCCCCCCTGGTGGGGGGTTTCAGGGGCAGCGCCCCCGAAGCTAAAAACATATGGAAAATTGCCTTGTAAAAGTATAGTAATTTCTAGTCAATCTGGGCCGTTCATTAGGCAAATGATCTAATAGTAGAAGTTATGTTTAGTTTAGGGTTTTTTTCCCTAGAAGGAAACCCCTCACTTTTATGAGGGCATTGTATTGCGGATGTGTAATGTATGTGTATTCTCGGAGCGAGAAACAGAGAGAAAGACTGTGATAGAAAACAAAGGATATTACAACGGATTTGCTGTAGGTTGTGTCTCTTCATTTTGCTGGATAATAGAAAGAAAGGACTGGTTGTTCAAGGTGGACGTAGCCCAAACTAGGTGAACCACGTATATTTGTTTCTCTCTGGTTTTATGTGTTTTGTGTGCTTGTATTTTCTGCATATTTTATGTGTTGCATTGCTCTGTAATATATAATTTTCTAACACCACAATGCAGAATATGAAGTGAGAGTGGGTAATGATGATGTTCGGAGAATATTTCCTTCCCAAGACTCTCAGTGTTGTACAATTACCTCCCAAGGTCTCGACTCCTCTGAAATCAATGAGTGGTGCCTCAAAATTTGAAGCATCTCTCATCATCTTCTGATCTGGTGGTCTCCTTGGTGAAATGTATACATGCAATGAGACATCAACATCAAGAGTAGAATGCATATATGAATGGACGGACTTGTCCCTACCTTCATTGCACAATCTAGTATCCCTCTTCTGTGCATCAACCCTATGAAATAGATAGGGGTGTGTGCTCCTCATCAAATGATGTTTATCATCCTCCCTACCTCCTCCTTGTGTTTGCATGGTTCCACCATCAATCATCAATGGTACATGTTGATCATGAGTTGTGAATTGATCTCCACATATGAGATCTTGGGAATTCCTTGCACCGATACAAGAATCCCTCCTGTTGGAGTAAGAGCTCCTTCTTCCTCTGCATGAGGTGCTAGATAAGCTCTAGACATGATAACATTGTTTCCCTCAACCTTTTCTTACTCTCTAATATGAATGGACAACCCTCCAAGAATTGGATCCTCTTTTTAAAAATGGATCTCTATGCCCTCTTGTTTAAGAGTATGAGATAGAGGTCTTGCCTCTAGCAAAGTACGATGCAATATTTCAGCCTCCTCAATGGTTTTTTGAAGTGGATTTGAGTTTACAATTTCCTCCAACACATGCAAATTTTGTTTGGGTTTGTTTAGCTCCACCACATGTGTTTCAGAATTTTCTTATCAAATCTTTCCACTAATGCCTTAGTGAACCTTGCATAATAAGAAGTATTTGCATTTTTCAAAGAAAAAGACTCAAATATCCACCATGGATAGGCCTTACCTCTAAAATGCAGTGCCACAAATTTGATGGCTTCATCTTCAGAAATTTGGTGTTGTTGAAAATAGGTGTATAGATCCTCCACCCAAGCTCTGGCCGAACATGTAGGTGAACCATCAAAAGTAAATAGGAAAAATCTATTCCCATTATGCTACTTGCTTCTCTCCACCTTGATCTTGCAAAACTCTGGAAAAGTGACACTATCTCTAAAATTCTTAGTTTGAGATTCATACTCTTGCAGTAAATCACTAAGAGTTTCCCTCTTAGGCATTCCTTCTTCTTCTATCTCCCTCATAGGAAATCTAGGCATATGACTGCGCTGTGAATCATAGTTTCTAGCTACATGCTCACACACATCATGTGAAAATCTAGAGTTGGATTTAGATCCAAACTCCTTTGGATATTCTCTCTCTCTTCTCATCTTCTTGAGATCTCCCTTGATACTCTGCATAGTTTGAGAAAGAATCTTTGAGAGCTTCTCTTCCTTCCTTCCTCCAAATAATTGGGTATTCTTCTTCTCTTTTTTATTCATCTTCTCTTCCTCTTGTCTTCTTGATAGCATATTGGCTGAGATTCCATAGGCTGAGCCAATATTATGCTCTGAAACCACTGTGCTATCCCAAAATGGGGATGCAACAATACATGAACACAAAACTGGAAATAACAGTGAATAAAATCATACCAAAATGTATGAAAACCATGGACCCATTTTATTATACATATCAGCAGCAAATGATTACAATAGAAGTGTGCATAACTCAAATAATCAAGGGAAATGAGCCTCCATTTAATACATATGCCAAAAGAGAGATGTTGTTATATTGCAGGATGTTCATGAACATGTATAGCGCAGTCATAGATGGTACACTGTGTTATCCATAAGTAAAAATTGTTATATGAGATGGCTAAATATTTCCTCAGATTTCCAAAAATGAATATTTCATGAAAATATTTGTTGGGAAAAATACTGAGAGGGGGGGGGGGGGGGTGAATCAGTATTTACTGCACATTCAAACTTTTACTTTTTCATGCTCTAAAACCCATACGCTACTTTTCTGAAGCCAAATAGCGTATACATGCGGATACCCTTTATGAAACTAGCGTATACACAAATATCTACTTATGTCATGAGTTCTTCACTTAAATCATTCCAGCATTCATTCATTAGATGTTCTATAAACAGTAAACATGTGCAGTAAGAACATAATAAACCATCACACAAAGAATCACACATGAACACTAGGATTTTTAGGTGGAAACCCAAGTCGGGAGAAAACCACCACTGCAGTTGCTCAGCCTTCAATATTTTATTATAGAGAAAACATCTTACAACATATGTGCTGGCGCAGACTTGACCAGCACACAGGCACCCACTTGCGCTCGTTTACCAGCCTCTCCTGGAAGGGAGCTCCAACCCCATGACTCGTTTACCAGCCTCTCCTGGAAGGGAGCTACGACCCCCCGATCTCGTTTACCAGCCTCACCTGGAAGGGAGCTACGACCCCCTGACTGAAGGCTACAACCCTCAGCACCTCTTTGGACCACGTTTCATCAATTTTCACACTGGATCCAACAACTTCAATAGAACACCATTTGCAGGCCACATTTCATCATACTTTCAGACTGGACCCTTTCCATACTTTTAAGCACAAACATACATCACCAACAGATACTTATCAATTCAGACAACACAGATCAGATAGCAGAAACATAGCAGAACAGATCAGATATTTCATACCCCTTGCTTCAGCAAACCCTAGTTTCCATACGCGCTTTCTCTTCACTGATGTCGCGTATATACGCGCTTCCGTCCACACAAACCAGTGTATACCTCTGTATGTATTTCATTGCGCATACGCGCTTTCTCTTCAGCGAAGCCGCGTATATACGTGCTTCCTCCGCGTCGAAGTAGCGTATAGATCTTCAATCATTATAGAGCAGCATACTTCTTCAAATCAGATGTTCAGTTCAGATTTACCCTTTTACTTCAGACAGATGTTCGCCTCATTTCGGATCTAAGCCTTCCATAATCAGATCTAGTAGATACAAGTGCATTTCAGATCTAGATCCCCTTCTTCATCATTGGTGCATCAACATTCAGATTTATCTTCAAGTGTAACCCTTTCCATTCAGATCTGCTTCAGAGAGAAGTATTCATTCAAGCTTAGTCATCTTGCACCCACACTCATGATTTGCATAATGAATTTCTTCTCCTTATATAGGTTTACCCTTTTCAATACCATGAGCCCCCTTTTTCAATACCATGAGCCCAAAACCACATTACATTCGATGGTATTCCTGGATGGGGTCAATTAGGCGGAACAATACCCAATACAATGGGTCAATACCATGGCGATTACCCCTGGTTTTGCACTTTTAGAGCGCTTTAGCCCATACGCGACTTGGAACGTTCCTTTCTGCGTGCATATGCGACTTAATCTAGGCCAACTCGCGTATACCTCGAGACATACTCTTTTTCATCATAGAATTAGCACATGCTGAATTCCTTTCTTCATTCCCTTCTGTTCTCACTGCAGATACATCAGATTTACTTCATCAAGAACATATTCTATCAAGCACAACTTCATCAAGTAAGTTGCCATCATCTTCATCAAGAGGGTTGCCTTTCAAGGACAACATTCATCATCATATTGCTAACAAACATCATTTACCATGTCCATTACGTCAAGAATAACTTCATCAGGTGGATTGCCATCAAGGACAACACATGTCAACAGTCGCATGTCTTCATCTTCATTCAGTGGGTTGCCATCAAGGACAACATCCTGCATCATATTTCCAACAATCTCCCCCTTTGGACTTGATGGCAACCATGATGGTGTTTGGTTACCACAACAGATAGATACATTAAGAATACAATGACACCATGTCACTCTCTCCATTTTGACACCATTCTTCATGCAAACACCATGTCACTCTCCCCCTTTGACATCAAGGGCAAAGGGCGGATCAAAACCAACATACTCTCCCCCTTTGACATCAAGGGCAACAGGCGGATCAAAACCAACACCCTTACCCCCTTTTCTCCTCATGTAGAAGAAGCGTTCTGCAGATCTGATGTATACTGAAGTGACCAAGCTCCCCCTGAGTTCATGCTGAATATTTTTCAATGAAGTACATGACTCTATGAACTTCCTATCACCAAAAGACTCATACTTACATCAAATATCCAACCAAGTGGATTTACATATAAGACTCAAGTACCCAACCAAGTGGGTTTACAAATTTCAACTCAGCTACCCAACCAAGTGGGTTTACAAAATTTTACAAGTCCTTACATGACTGAATATTACATTTTTACATCATGGGTCTCAACATGACATTTTCATCAAAATACAAAAATGACTTTTCATTACCAACACCAGAAAGTCCTCAAGAGAGAGAACATATTTCAGAACCATCATAATGCATTATACTCAGCAAAGCTGATGCTCCCCCTGAATCTGTGCAACCAAGAAATCTTTTCAAATGACTAAGGCTTCCCCTTAGTTTGTGCATCCTGAAAACTTCCACCAGCAAATCATCAAGGCATCTTCATCAAAACATTAGAAACAGAATTATGAGAACTGGAACACCACCAGGGATACCAAACAGCACTGCAGCTGTGCTGAAGAAAGCTGAACCAACCAAAAATTGCCAGCAACCAAACATACGCGGTTTTCTGTGCAGGAACTTGCGTATACACGCGACTGTGTTTCAGGAAACCCGCGTATCCCAAGCCATCTTCTAAATTTCAACCAGATCTGATTCTTTGTGAGGAAAAGACAATGTTCAGCTTCTTTCTGAGATATTTGAATGCTTCCCTGGACTACAGATAGATAGAACAGTGTAGTGGTGCCTCCAAGCGTCATCCAAGCCTTCAGATTTTTTGCAACATCAATACAATATTTCCAAGAAAGTTTATCATACCAGAACAACAACTTCTCATAAGTGTCAAGCAATCATTCATGTGGTCCACCACCATCTTACATCACCATGATCTTTAAGATTTAACATGAAGTAACATATGTAGGAACAGATCTCAGCCATAGTAACAAACTATGCATGAACTATTCTTATCTCTGAATCATAAGACTTCCAATTTTATCCAACAGATAAACTTCAGCAAAACATAGTTCATTCAACGTCTCATCATCATAAACCATGTACCAAGCCATCATCATTTGAGCATGAGTATCATAATAACCAAGAATAAGCAATCATATTGCCAACAATGCAACCATTAGAATTCAACCTACTACTCCCCCTGGACTAGTGCTCCTTCTTAATTTGTGCAACCTGAAAACGTTCATCAGCAAGTCATCAACAACAATCTCTGCATGGGCTACCCTTATCTTCGAATTATAAGACTTTCATCTCAACAACGAAAGCTCTTCATCATAAAGCAACCAGGCTTCAACCATAATCTTCAACATAAGAACCCATGTATCATTTCATTATCATGAATATAACCAGAATGATGCTAACAGTGAAATAATCAGCAGTCAGACTGATGCTCCCCATGGACCTCTGCTCCAGATCTTCAGCTATCAGATAAATTCTCTCATCATCAATGCATACGCGACTGTGTCTAATGAAACTCGCGTGTATATGCGGCTTTTGTGAATATAACCCGCGTATGGAAAGTGAAACATAGAAATTTTTCACATTCCTTTATCTCCCCCTGGACTTGTCCTTCCTGTACCTATCTTCTTCATATCAGATGTTCTGTTAGAAATACATATAACCAGAATAATCAAATCAACAATGAGAGTCATCATGCATTGCTCCCCTTGTGACGATACATTACTAAATCTCATAATGTATCCCACATCATTCCTGCAGTCAATCAGAGAAGTAAGCTTCCAGAAGCGGATGACTGCAGTAGGGTCTGAATTCCCTACGTTTCTGATCGGTCCTCCTTCTTTTTCCAAATTTGCTTGAGCTTTCCAACAGTGTGCTGAAAATTGTCCACTTTCCCAGATCTGTTCATCCTGCATTCTTTTTCTACATGTCCATACTTGTTACAAGCATAACATCTCATGTGGCCAGAGAAATAAACATAAGAATCATAATGAGTATTTATATTCTTCCTCCTTTTACAATCAGCTGCTTTATGTCCATACTTGTTACATGAAAAACAATATCCCTTGAAGAAACCAGAGTACCTTTCTATGTAGGATCTGTTTGTTTGAGGCTGAAATGATCTGCTTCTGCAATTGGCTACAACATGCCCATAATTATGACATTTAAAACATTCAACGTTCCTTTGAGAATTCATGATTTTTGGTTGATCTTTTGTCTCTTTCACCACTTCAGGTTTTGTATTGACATCCTCTGAATTTTTGGCACTTCCTTGTGAGCTAGATTCTCCTTTAACAGTTTCATGGAAACCAAGACCATATTTGATAGCAGGAGACCTTTGATTACTCAGAATATTGTCCAAAATATTAGTACTATCTTGAAACCTCAAAAGTTTAATCTTTTCTCCTAATTTACCTTTGAGAATGTTTACCTCAACCTCCAAGGCTTGGCATTGCTTTGTCATGCTTTCTTCTTTCCTTCTTCCATCTTCTACTTGATCCTTCAGATTTAGGATTTCTTCTTTCAACCAATTTTCATTGTCTTCACATGTTTGCTGCAGCTCTTCATTCTTCTTGTTTGATGCTTCGAGATCTTCTTTGAGGGAGACAATTTCTGCTTCAAGTCTTGCATTCTTCTTGTTTGATTTATCCTGGTCTTCTTTGAGGGAGATGATTTCTATTTCAAGGCCTTCCTTTTCAAACTTTTGTAGAGGTTCCTCAATCTTCTTACTTGATGCTTCAAGATCTGCTTGTAGAGAGATGACTATAGCTTCAAGACCTTCATTCTTCTTCTTTGATTTTTCCAGATCTGTTTTTAGAGAAACGTTTTCTGCTTCAAGTCCTTCATTCTTCTTATTTTCTTCTTCAAGTTCTGCTTGTAGAGAGATGATTCCAGCTTGATATCCTTTAATTCGACTGTATACATCATCGAACATCCTTTTCAGTCTAAATACCAAAGCTTTGTTAGCAGAATCCTTCTCATTAAATTTTCTTTGTTGATCTTTGATAACTTCTTCTAGATCCACAACTTTTTTCTTACTATCTTCATCTTTAATCTTGATAGCCTCGATAGCATATTCTTCACTATCATCACCATTGTTTGCACAACTAAGATCTTTCAAGGGATGACCCCAATCACTATCTGATTCATTTTTGTCAACTTCAGCTATCTCCTTACTTTGAGTAGCCTTCTTCCTTGCCATGAGCACTTGTAGAGCTTGGTCAGAATCTTCTTCATCTTCACTTTCACTATAATAATCCTTGCATATACAATTAATTAAAATACAAGAGCAACGATCAATACCTGTTTCATCTCCTTCAATTTCTGCTATACATGATTTCTGAGGCTTCTTCTTTCCTTGAGTAACCTTCTTCTTTTGCTTCTTTCCCATTGCGACAGATCTCCTTCAAGCGATCAAGCTTCTGCAGAAGGACCACCCTCTAATACCAATTGTTGGGAAAAATACTGAGAGGGGGGGGGGGGTGAATCAGTATTTACTGCATATTCAAAAACTTTTACTTTTTCATGCTCTAAAACCCATACGCTACTTTTTTTCAGACAACTGGCGTATACACGCGGATATCCTTCATAAAACTAGCGTATACTCAGAGATCTAATTATGGCATTTGTTCTTCACTTATATCATTCCATCATTCATTTATTAGATGTTCTATAAACAGTAAACATGTGCAGTAAGAACATAATGAACCATCACACAAAGCATCACACATGAACACCAGGATTTTTAGGTGGAAACCCAAGTCGGGAGAAAACCACCGCTGCAGTTGCTCAACCTTCAATATTTTATTATAGAGAAAACATCTTACAACATATGTGCTGGCGTAGACTTGACCAGCACGCAGGCACCCACCTGCGCTCGTTTACCAGCCTCTCCTGGAAGGGAGCTCCAACCCCCTGACTCGTTTACCAGCCTCTCTTGGAAGGGAGCTACGACCCCCGATCTCGTTTACCAGCCTCACCTGGAAGGGAGCTACAACCCCCTGACTGAAGGCTACAACCTTCAGCACCACCTTGGACCACGTTTCATCAATTTTCACACTGGATCCAACAACTTCAATAGAAAAATACTTGCAGGCCACATATCATCATATTTTCAAACTGGACCCTTTCCATACTTTTAAGTACAAACATGCATCACCAACAGATAATTATAGACACAGATCAGATAGCAGAAACACAGCAGAATAGATCAAATATTTTATACCCCTTGCTTCAGCAAACCCTAGTTTGCATACGCGCTTTCCCTTCACTGATGCCGCGTATATACGCACTTCTGTCCACACAAACCTGCGTATACCTCTGTGTATATTTCATTGCGCATACGCGCTTTATCTTCAGCGAAGCCGCGTATATACGCGCTTCCTCCGCGACGAAGTAGCGTATAGATCTTCAATCATTATAGAGCAGCATACTTCTACAGATCATATATTCAGTTCATATTTACCCTTTTACTTCAGACAGATGTTCGCCTCAATTCAGATCTAATCACTCCATAAACAGATCTAACAAATACAGATACATTTCAGATCTAGAAATCCCGCTTCATCATTTCTTCATAGGTGCATCATAGATTCATATCTATCATCAAGTGTAACCCTTTCCATTCAGATCTACTTCAGAGAGAAGTATTCATTCAAGCTCAGACATCTTGCTCCCACACCCATGAATTTTCACATTGAATTTCTTCTCTTTATATAGGCTTATCCTTTTTCAATACCACGGGCCCCTCCTTTTTTAATACCATGAGCCAAACCAATACCACGAGCCTTCAATACCACGGGCCCCTTTTCTAATACCATGAGCCAAAATAATACCATGGTGGATACCCCTGTTTTTCTCTTTTTGAGCGCTTTTACCCATACGCGACTTGGAACGTTCCTTCCCGCGTGCATACGCGACTTCCCCTAGACATATCCACGTATTCGTAGAGACATACTCTTTTTCATCATACTTTTAGCACATTCTGAATTCCTTTCTTCATTCCCTTCTGTTCTCACTGCAGATACATCAGATTTACTTCATCAAGAACATATTCTATCAAGCACAACTTCATCAAGTAAGTTGCCATCATCTTCATCAAGAGGGTTGCCTTTCAAGGACAAAATTCATCATCATATTGCTAACAAACATCATTTACCATGTCCATTACGTCAAGAATAACTTCATCAGGTGGATTGCCATCAAGGACAACACATGTCAACAGTCGCATGTCTTCATCTTCATTCAGTGGTTTGCCATCAAGGACAACACTCTACATCATATTTCCAACACAATTTTATTATTATAATTCATGGGGCCTAAATCCCTCTCTAAATTCCTTAATAAGAGGTCGGTTTTACTTCTATCAAAGAGAATGTGTCTTTTTATTTCAGTGGTCTCCTGCAGGTCGGTGGCATGCATAGCAAGATTGACAGATAGAGACAGAGGTCTGTGGTCGGAGTTAGGCTCGAATCCATTAAGAACCTCAAATTTTATAATCTGTTTGAGGACGAGGATGTTAGATATAGAATAATCCATGACACTACTACCCAGTGCATGGGAACATGTCATATGATCGCAGAGGGGCCACTTGTTAATACCATTACAAATAATTAAGTCCTGGGAACTGCAAAGTTTGAGGAGCTCGGTGCCAAATAAGTTCTCGATAATGTCTTCAGATTTTCTCTTGAATTTTTTAGCTTAGTTACTATCTTCAACAAGGCACAAGGGTTTGAGGTTAGATTTGTTGCTTAATGTAATGGCTAGGTTAGTAAAAGTTCTAGCATTAAAGTCTCTGAGTAAAAGGATATTACCATCATTTCTCAGGTTGAAGATGTCCTTTTCTAAAGAATTGAAAGGAAAATTCTTGTCCAGGTTGTTCTTCTTATATGGTTTAAAGTTGATGGGAGCAAAATAGTAGATTGCGAGAAAGATCCTATTGGTGGTAGAATAATATATTTCGATCCAAATGTACTAATTGAAGGGGTTGATTTTAAAATAAGATGTAAAATACTATAAAATTGGTAATATAAATTATTATTATAATAATTAAGGTTGAAAGTTATATACAATAATAATAATAATAAGAATAATAATAAATGTTTTTCAGGAATTTTTTATTTAGACATTGAATATTTAAATGTAATATGATTATGGAAATTTTATAAAAGTTATTTATTTATTCATTATTAAAATAGAAAGATGTTGTAGAAGGATTTCACAATGGGACAGTCATGAAGGACAATGCACAAGAGGTCCAAGTCACCCATAGGTTATGATGTCAAAGCATCATGGTTATTGTGTTCAGGAAATTATTATTTAGACTTTTAATACTTAAATCTAATATGTTTATGGACATTTTATAAAAAATATATTTATTTATTAATTATAAAATAAAAAGATGTTGTAGAGGGATGACAGAGTGAGGAAGTCACCATGAAGGACAATCCACAAGAAGACCAAGTCACCCATAGTTTAATATGTCACAATCCACAAGAAGACCAAAGTTACCCATAGCTTAAGATGTCAGAGTGGGGAAACGAATGTGAAGGACAAGCCATCATGGTTCTTGTGTTGTGCATCATCGAAATATTTAAATTGCAATTTTAGTTATATATTATAAACTTAACACAAATATGCTAAACAACATAAATAAAAAATTATTATTTCAAATCAAAGTACAACTTTTCCAATTCAACAATCTTGTCACCCTCTCCTTGCACCTTCTAGGGAAAATTGCTAGTTTAACGAATATCACCGTTATTTGAAAAAAAAAATCCAAGGTCAACTTACTAAAGTCTTATAAATAGAAAGAATTAAAATCATAATTGAGAAAACCACTAAGGAAAGAAAAAAAATTATTAAAACTGAAATTTGATATATAAACTTTTGCCAACAATCATGTCCCTTAAATTAATTAAAAATAATAATGCACTTACTTACAATTTATCTAATATGAGGAGGCATTAGTTTCCCTATAATATATTATATACAATTCATATTTCAATTTAGTGTTATAAAATTTTATTTAGAATTCAGTTTTAGATTTAGTGTTTTCTTTTCTCTTTTTTTCCCAGGAAAAAACTAGCAACTTTCTATTAATAATTAATGAAAAATTACATTTTGTAGATGCAATTAAGCATTCAATACACCCAATGGCCACGTGTTATCAAGCAAAAAATGTATCAAGGCTACCCAAAAATTTACATATTGCCTACATGGCTGGGCTTTTCACACTTTCCTTTTCTCTTTCGAATGATTCGCCAAGTCCCTGAATGCAGGGAAGAAGGAACCAAGGCCAACTCATTGTTCCTCGTGGATTTTTCTTTCTTGGAATCTGAGATTTCAAACACATGTGATATTTTATTCGCTCTTGAGCTTATATTAGACCGATCCCTAGCTTTCGAAAAATCGACCATGGTTTGTGCCGACTGAGGCATCGCATTTGACCCAATTGGATCTTCTGCTTCATGATATGGAACCTAGGATTTGTTGTAGCCTAATTGCTTTAGTTCAGAATGGGTATATCCCCTTCTTCTATTTCTTTCTCTAGTCCACCTGAGGGGAATTTCCAACGTTTCGAAGCTTTCCCTGTCTTATTTTTGTTTTTTTCTCTTCTACCATCGAGACATGTGTTTTGTAAATGACCAGTTTTCCTACATATTTTGCATCTAGATGCACTATTTTCATAATCAAGGTGTTTCTGCCATTTTTTCTGGTGATGGATCAAATCCATACTTTTAGGTAACCCTTTGCTGACGTCCACTTCAATAGAGATTCGAGCGAAAGTGAAAATTATCTCCACCAGGCATTGGATGTCTGCTTTTATGTATCTCCATATACTATTTCCACTGCCTTCTAGTACCTGTTCATTCCAAAAATGAAGGAGGAGATTATACAGCCGTACCCAAAACGACATTCTAGATATCTCCATCGTATTTGCGTCAAAATTAGGGAACGAAGGTGTGATAAAGAGTTTAGTAGAACCCCACAACCATGATCCCACCTCAAGAATGATATCTCTGGCTTATGTAGAGGAGAACTTGAAAATAAAATACCCCTTGCAGCAGAGATGCATATCACAATCCATAGTCCAATTGGTGAAAATCCAATGGAAAAGCTCCAGTGCTTTGGGCCAAAAATAGTTAAATCTGCAAATTATTGTCTGTGATTTGAATGTGGAGTGATATTCATCAATCGTTGATGCATTATTATTCAGTTCGAGCATGTAGTTTAGTTGCTCCACAATGTATGGTTTGGGAGTATTCTCTATTGGTTTAGAAGTTGTTTCTACTGCATTTTTCCCCTACAGAATGTTCCTGTACGAGACACCATTTGGGGAGCCATATTTGGCATTGTTGGCTCCCCTCATGGGTCCAGTTGTTATGTTCTATTCATATCTAGTGGATTTTTTTCCTCCTAGAGTTCAACCTTTTAGCCTTAAATTCAGGACTATGGAAGAATTCTTCTAGATAAGGTATTCTTTTAATTGGGCTTCTTCCTATGGTACCTTCCATGAATATATCACACTTTGTTTTGTGCACGGGAAACCAGTTGACACTTGGATATTGTGCTTCAGGTCTATTACCAAAACCACATATTGTACCAAGAGTGTTCTTGATTTCCCATCTATATTTTTTATGCAAATATGAAAACTATTTTTCAGGGTATAGTCCCCAACTCGTGTGTTTGTGTTATATTTTTTAGTGCCAATCCCACCAACAGATCATACACTTTATCTAGGGGCATGAAGATGAGAATCGAGCAGAGCCCACAAGTGGGTCTAACCTCACCCCTTTCCCTTAATCTGTGTCACAGAGGTAACCAGTGAGGCTTTATGCCCCACGCTACCCTCGTCAAGAGCAGGGAACCCTAGTCTTCATATATACAGATGTAATAAAAAAAACCATAGCAACATGCAATAAATTCAAAAGTCAGGGATAGTTTTACCCATTTGTGGGCATAACTTGAGTAACCCGATTTACCAAGACGATAGAGCGAGAATCCCCTCTACGATCACCTGGCGCCCTATAGGCCCTCTGCACAAAGAACCTGCCTCCATGTCGTTGCCGAAAATTGGGGCCTTTATTGTCGTCCCTCCATTGAGATTCATCCACAACACCCCTAGGTCGCCATTCTCTGTCTCTGTCATATTTCCATAGATAAATTCTTCCTTTTCCCCTCCCCTACCATCTAAAAGCTTCTGCCAAGTTCTCAGAGAAGTCACTTCTATGACTCCTTGCTTCTAGCATGTGCAACATGCTAGATATTGGCCCTTATTCGACTGTCATCATCTCCTGAGATCTGAATCAGAAGGTCAATCCACCATTCTTCCCTGTTGTACACCTTTGATGAGATGCCACCACGTAGCCATAGCCCCATGACCTTCAAGCCCTAACACCTTGCCTCCCCATCTTCAGAAAAATCGGATCAATTTATAGCACCTAACAATCAGTAGATATAATGTTTTGTTACTTATATAGTTATTCAAATTATATATTTTAATAATATCAAAATAAATATATAATTTATATAATATATTTTATAAGTAAATTATAAATTAAATTTATATAAAATAATATTATAAAAATAATATTATAAAAATATCTAGTAATTTACTATCAACATTTTGAACATAAATAAATATTTTAATAATAAAAATTTACACAAATATATTAACAACTAATAAGTCATAGTAAAACTAATTTACCATTGGATAATTATAATTAGGAAAAAGTCTCTAATTTACATGCTTCGGGTGATATAATTAGGAGTTATATATGAGTAAAGAAAATTGTGTACCTTCTTAAAATTCTTATTTTTGTTGACATACAAGTTTTTTATTTGAAATTTGCTATATATATTTCATTTGTTTTTTAAATATATTTTTATACATAAAATTAGATGTTTATTGTGTTTTTTTTTTAACATAGTTATTTTAGAGTAAATTGTAGTTAAATAATATAATGTATTTTCACATTTTTTATTTAATATATATATATATATATATATTGTTAATTATTTTAATGTTCATAGGCATATTTATTCTAAAACAGTGCTTCAAACTTTTTAATTTAATTATCAATAGTTATTAAGTAAATAGTATGATTTTAACCTCGAGGGAATAATTTAGGACATCCTTAGTAACATATACAAATCAAATATTGAGGTTTATCTCTAAAGTGGTAATGTCATTTTTTTCTTTTTAATTAAATTTATTACTTAAAATAAGGTCATATGAACAAGTGCCATATAAAGTGATTTTTGATGAAAATGATTTTTGGGGTCTATTGTTTTCAATATTTTTATTGAGCTTGATTTTCGACCTATCGGTTATGGGTGCACAATCAACATTTAATACTCAATGTTGTGCTTCTTTCACCAAAAACATTATCTTCGCATGCATGGTCCTCGCGTGAAAATCCACACCAAAAATTCAAAACTACAGGGTCCTAAGAGTCAACAATGCAATGTAGGGTTTTAAAAAAACTCATGGGTCGAAAGGGAGAAAGCACCATAGAGATTTATGTCATGTATTAGGTAGCATTATTCCTCATTCTCTTTGGTTAATACCAAATTCCAACATCGCATATTTCACTCCTTTTCTCATGTATCCACACCCTCTTGTGCACAATCGATCATCTCCATGCAATGTTAATTTCTAAATACTCTTAAATCACAGTCTTATTTGTACTTCCAAGTGAATAATGATTTTTCCCTTATAAACAAAGCTTTCAACTTAGGTTCATTTAATTTTCAATTGGAACTTGAAGTGACCATCATTTACTCATTTGGTTCTCCTCCTATGAGCCATGAAACACATTTGAAAATAAAAATGCATGTCATGCATATATACCAAATATTCATACAATAATAATATAACACATATATAAAAACACATAGGAATAATTTATTAAAAAATACACAATTACTTCTCATGGCCTCTCTCTCTCGACTGGCCTTCTCTTCATCTGATGGTAATTTTCTTCAATCCTCAGAGGATAGATTTATAGAGGAAATTAAATTTCCATAGATCACTACGACTCCATGTTTTTCTCTATAAATATTTCAACATAATCTGTAAAAGTTTTCACTATCAATAGAAACTAGGAAAAATCATTGCATTCAAGGAAACTTTATCCTCATGGTCATGTCCACTTTCTAGAAGCTCATATTTTTTTGTTGATTTTATAGAGGTTGGGTTGATGCTCATGCATCAGACTCCCAAGGTATGAAAATTTATGATCACATGTTCATATGCATTTGGTTTTCTTGTAACATATTTAATTCGTGCGCTGCAACACACCTTTGTAGTAACAAGTGTCCACCTTCCCACATGATAACCCCTATCAAATATTCCTACCAGTAGTAGCTGGTGATCATATTAGGGGGCTGAAGCTCCCTTCTAGTGGGTGTTGGTAAACAAGATTAGGGGGTTGCAGCTCCCTTCCAGTAGGAGATGGAGAGAAAGTGAAGGTTGTAGCCTTCAACAGGTTGGTGCTTACACGTTGTAATGAGTCTAATCCAATACAAGAATGTAAGAGTTTTTACATAATAATAATATTGAAGAATGAGAGGACAACAACGATGGTTTTATTCAACATTGGGTTTCCACCTTAAATCCTGGTGTTCATATGTGTTTTTTATTTGTGATTGTTTAATGTATTCTTACTTCACATGTTTACTACTTATCAAATGTCTAATAAATCACTGATGCACTCGTTTAAGTCAAGTAAATGAATATTTATCTGAATGATATGTTTACTAGGTATACGCTAGTTTCCTTAATAAAAATCACGTACATACGCTAGTTTCCTGAATAAAAATCACGTACATACGCTAGTTTTCTTTAGTCAAGTCCAACAAAAAATTCATAGAAGAAAAGTAAAAGTTTGCATGAGTTTTTAAAGTACCAATTTCCCCCCTCCCATAGCCCCCCCCAACCCTCTTAGTATTTTTCCCGGTAATTGGTATCAGAGAAGATCCTTCAGAAGAATCTTGATCACTTAAAGGAATACCTGCCAAGATGAGCAATCAATACACAACATAACCTATCTGACCAGCACCCTTGAACGAATGTAATTTAATTTTCTGGAAGACAAGAATAATATCCCATCTAGAGCCTCTTGTATCAGATGTGTGGGCACTTATTGAAGGAGGCTACCAGTATCCAACTGTAGTTTCCACAGATGCAACTGAAAAGAACAAATATGAAACCAATGCAAAAGTTTTCAATGCATTATTGGGAAGCCTGAAAAAAATCAAAATTTTTAAAAGCTATGCAACTAAATTCAACAAAGGACATAAGGGACAGGATCATCCAGAGCTATGAAGGTGATGACAAGGTAAAAAGTGTTAATCTCCAAACTCTTAGAATCCAATATGAAATTCTCAAGATTCCTAATGATGAAAGTATTGTTTACAAATAGATGAGATTGTGAATCGTATGAGAGACCTTGGTGAAGATATAAAAGACCCAAGTTTAGTATAGAAAATATTACAATATGTAACTCCTAAAATCGATTCAAAAGTGTCTACTGTTGAGTTATGAATGGGTATGTATTTACTACTAAGCTCATCATAGTTTTCCTTGATTCTTATCTTTTTCATATCTTAATGCATTAATCTATTGAGGAATTATGGTAAGAAATGAAGGAATTGTTTGCAGTTATGATTTAGCTAACTCTTACCCTTTTCTATGTAGGAAAGTGAGAAAGGAACGATTGATGTTCCATGATGCTGGGACAACAAAATCTGACAAGCAAAGGAAGGAACGCATCAGTTGCGGACAAGGCTAAGAACAAATTAGAGGGATTAGCGTGGAATAGAAAAGATGTCTTAAGTTAGAAATCGATTGTGAATCCCTCAGGATTGGGAGATCTTGAGGGATCGCATTTACTATTTACTTTTTACCCTTTCTGATTATCAAAGAAAATGATTGTAGGAAGAAAGGGAGAACCTCTGCTATTTTTCAAGTTGTATGTTTAATTACATATTGCATTGTTGGAGAATGGGATTATACTATAATATTACTCAATTTCGATGATTAATATATAATTGAAGTTTCTGTTCTCTCACATTATCTGAAGTAATTTAGAAGTGCTCACTGACGGCTAAGGGCCTTGCCTCTAGTGAAGTTAACTGCTTCCTTGTGTTATATTTCTGATTCTGTTAGAGTTGGTTTGGTTGATAATTCCTTATTTCTGTGAGTTTATTTCACTAGATGTCATTACTTTCTTATATAAAAATAATATATGTTCTGTGCTGATGTACATCGTTATCATTTTATCTAAGTTTGTTCATTACAGTGAAAATCATCTAAAGAATGCATTGTATTGATTTAATCATCTGCAAGAGTTTGATTATTTCTACTAGACTCTCTTAAGTGATATCATTCCTATCTTGAATGTTGTGTAGAGATTTAATATAGTTTAGATTGAATCAGATAAGTAGAGGTGAATTATTGTTATTGTGCTCTCGGCTGACGATGTTATTGCTTGAATTTTGGTAAGGTTTGATTTCAGTAGAACATTGAGCTTTGATATTCCTTTTAATAATTGCAATTGGCATTTATTAAATGCTTCCGTTTATTCTTGTGTCAAGATCTGTACTAAAATTTAGGAAACATTACTCTCTGAATTAATAGCAACCACAGACTGTGTACACTCTTGAAATAAGAGAACTTGCCTAGATTGATGATTAATGTGGGATAATTAGGAGTTCTAAAAGGCACCTTTTGTCACCCAAAATTTTGGTTCCGTTACTGGGGAGAGTATAGCCATTTACAAAGAGTGATTTATATCTAATAATTGTTGTTGAGGAAGAACTGGGTATTGAAAACGGAAGGTCAGAACCTACGTAATGAGTGAGTAAAGTGTTTGCTCCTCTGCCCGCTTTTCAGCACAATTACAGAAAAGTGAAGTAGGTGTTTGATGCTTGAGAGAGAATTGGGTATTAAAAACGGAAGGTAAGAACCTATGTATAGAGCAAGTAAAATACCTGCTCCCCCGCCCACTTTCCAGCTGAATTGTTAGGAACCTAAGGTAGAAATAAACATTTGATTTTTTTGCATGAATGACTAAGAAACCTGACGAGGGAAAAATTATTCCTCGAAAACCTAAAAAATATAAGGGACCGGTGACCCTTGGATGATCAACTTTTATTAATGAAATCTGAAGAAAAGCCGAGTCTCAGTCATCAGTAGGACCCTGAATTATTGCTGCTAAATGTTCTATTGACTTCCTTCAAACTGCAGAATCACCATATTTAGCTAACAATGAGATTCATAGCCAAACTGAAAGGGTTGAGAAAAGTTTTCAAGATACTGAGAACATACAAGCCTACCCTCCACAAGAAGTAAATTCTTGCAACCTCCATGAAGGAGAAGGAGAAATAGGTAAGCATGAAATTGAATTACCAGAACCTAGATCTCCTAAAATAGTGACTGGGCAAAGGATACCCAGTCTTCCGAACGAAGGTAGTGCTGTTAAAAATTTTCCAACCTCCAGTAGGCATCTTAGGAAAAACTCTCCAGCTTCGGAGATCCGTGAAGGATACTGTCATATATTTAACCAAATGGCTTATAACCAGCAAAATAAAACTTCTAAATTGAAATACCCTATCATTGACATAGTTGTCAATGCTCTCATGAAGACTATCCCATTATAGAACATTCCTACCTTTCATGGGCTAACTTCAAAAGATCCCGATGCATTTCTTTTTGAGTTTGATGTCTTATGCAGGGCCTATTATTACACTACCGATCCCAAGAAACTGAAGCTATTCCCCTCTAATTTGAAGGGAGTAGCTCTGTGTTGGTTCATGGGACTTGTTGAAGGCACCATCAATGATTGGGACCAAATGAAAACATATTTCCTTAAAAAATACCAAGATTATTGCCAAACTAGAGAATTGAAAGATGAAATATTTCAAATGGTAGCCAAGCCTAGCAAGAATTTGGAAGAATATGTAGAACATTTCCAATATAATCTGCAAATATCTCCTTATACAAATGTACCTGATAATGTTCTAAAAACCACGCTGATTAGAGGTATGAAAGACCAATGTGTAGAGACACTAAATATAACAGGTAAAGGTGATATTTATGAAGAAAGTTATAACGATATTGTAAATTTTTGCATCAAGTGTTCCAGGGGAAATTCTAGGCTAAAACCAGTCAGACGTGACACAAAAATCAGAGACAGTAAAGCTTTAGGAGAAAGCGTTACACGAAGTGAAATCGGAAATTTGTTAGAGGATCTAAAGTCAGATATCCTGGGGACTCTGATAACACAATTTTATGTCATGCAAGCTAAGAAAAAGCACGCTATAGCAGAACAGATCTTGGCTATTTTATGCCCCCACTGCACACAAAATTATAGCCATAAAGAATTTCCTCTAGATGCCATACGAACATGTGCTATATGCACTAAAGAGCATGCCACGAAAGGCTACCCATCACTCCCAGGTTTAAAAGCAGTCTTCAAGGAAGTGGAAGAAGAAGTAGAACTAGCATATATGTTGAACCAGCATCGCTAATGGCAAGCACGTGAGATAGGTATGCCTATCAATCCATCTTCACTTTTTCCTTCCTCACAATATAATTCTTAGCAATATTCAGGGGCAACATGGTGGAATCAACCATCATTTTTTCCACCTCAAGCATTTTTATTCCACCATGGCCCAATCAATCAAATCCAAATAACAATAGTTCACAAAATTTCCCTTACCCACCACCATTCTGGCATAACAACACTTATTCTTCCCAATGGTCTCCTTCTAGTTCACAAAATCATAACTGGAAATCAAATTGGAAAAGAGCTACAAACCAACCTGTGGGAACAGTCCCTCTACCTCAACCAACCTTACCAGCACGTTACACAATGCAACAGAACCCACAATCCAATCGAAGACCACAACTCCTAGTCCAACCCAACACAAATCCCAACAATAGACTAGTCCAATCTGTACAAATTATGGAAGGACCAAAGCTAGAAACTGAGTTGAGGGAGTGTAATGAACTAAAATTAAGATCGGACAGATAATTGAATTGGAGAAGCATAATTGAATTGGAGAAGGATAAAAATATACAATTACAAGATCGGTTACCTGTGGAACAAACACCTCAAATGGAGAATACGAGTAGACAGAAAATCCACGATCAAAATATTACCTCTTCTCCACCATTCCCAGAGGGATTGATTATACCCCACTCAATAGAATATCCTGATTTTGATATTCTGGGAGAGTTAAAAAAAAATTGCATGAAAATACCTCTCCTCCAGGCTATTTAGGACATTCCAATTTATGTAAAAACTATTAAGGAATTGTGTATGAAAAGGCCAAAGAGGAAAATAAAAACAACCCCAACTATCCACGTAGTTGGAACTTTGTCTGACTTATTATCAGGCAGAGAAACACTGGTAAAATATGAGGACCCAAGAAACCCAATAGTCACGGTAAAAATAAATGGATGTTCCTTCCCCAGTGCATTAGTTTATTTAGGAGCAACCATTAATATTCTCACAACAACAACCTATCAAAAACTTCGCATTACAACCTTGGATCCAACCACGACCTTGCTGGAATTGGCTGACCGATCGATTTTCAAACCAAAAGGGACATTATAAGATGTAATGGTGTCTATAGATTCTTGGGAATACCCAGCAGATTTCTTGATCATCAATCCTAGAAACTGACTAGGTGGGCATCCTTTAATATTAGGAATGCCTTGGCTAGCAACTACTGATGCTTATATCAGCTGCCGAACAGGAAGTATGGCAATAACCAGGGGGAATGATGTGAAAATTTTAGCTTTATACCCCCTTGCTCAACCAAGCTTGACTATTATGAAAACCAGGAAACAACCTGCAACATACTTCACGGAAAATATTCGGTAACCATTAAATATGGTAGATGCCATTGAATTCAAAAACCAAACTGAAGACGATATTATTAATACTTGTATCAATCATCCTGCCATAGTATCCAATTTGAAATGCCATATGATCAAATCAGTCCTTGAAAATGAAATAAAAGAAAATCCCCTGAGAGAAATCAATAACCAAACAATCCCTAGAACCACTGTTAATAATAGCAAACCTATCAGAATCGGGCCAGGGAAAATCTTGAACATTAATAGTAATCTAAGTGATGACCAGCAACAAAAAATTACTCAAGTTCTTAGGAAAAAAAAAGAGGCTTTTGCTTGGGACTACTTAGATATGAAAGGGATCGACCCTCAGCTATGCATGCATCACATCTACAATGAGAAAGATACCAAAACCATTCGACAACCTCATCATAGATTAAAACCTCACCTGAAAGACATTGTTAAAGAAGAACTTCAAAAACTGTTAGATGTCAATTTTATTTATCCTATATCTGAGAGTAAATGGGTTTCTCCATTAGTCGTCGTTCCCAAAAATAATGGTAAATGGAGAATATGCGTTGACTATAGAGAACTTAGGAAGGCAACACAAAATACCACTTTCCCCTTCCATTTATTGATCAAGTCTTAGATACACTGGCAGGGAAGAAATTTTTCTCTTTCCTGGATGGCTTCAACAGCTATAACCAAATTCAAATTGCCCCTAAAGACCAAGATAAGACTACCTTTACCTGTCCATGGGGAACATTTGCCTACACGGTATTACTTTTTGGATTGTGTAATGCACCTACCACATTCCAATGAGACATACTCAGTATTTTTGCATATTTGATAAATGAAGGATTGGAAGTATACATGGATGATTTCACACCCTATGGAGATGAATTTGAGCAATCATTACAAACTTTGGAAAAATTTATGGAATGGTGTATTGCTACCAGCCTATGTTTAAGTCATGAAAAGTTCCATATGATGATGACAGAAGGACTGATCTTGGGTCATTACATTTCAGCAGCTAGAATTCAGGTAGATCCTGAAAAAATACGGGTAATTCTCTTACTAGCTACCCCCCGCACACAAACATAGATACGTAGTTTTCTTGGATTTGCTGGATATTATTGTAGATTTATAAAGAATTTTTCATGAATTGCTGCACCATTATATTCCTTAACAGGAAACAATGATTTCATATGGACTGAAAAATGTGACACTGCCTTTATAGATCTAAAACAACTAGTATCAATAGCACTAGTTCTACGAGGATCGAACTAGGATATACCATTCCAAATTTCAGAAAATGCATCAGACAT
This sequence comes from Pinus albicaulis, assembly GCA_034641835.2. NCBI lineage: Eukaryota > Viridiplantae > Streptophyta > Pinopsida > Pinales > Pinaceae > Pinus > Pinus albicaulis. The sequence continues at coordinate 56,914 of JAXQQM020064000.1, forward strand.
AGCCATTGGAGTAGTTCTTGGCTAAGAAAAAGAAAATAAACCCTACGCTATATATTACATTAGCAAAAACTTATCCCCCATTGAATTGAATTACACAGTAACAGAGAAGGAGTTTTTAGTTGTTATTTATGTTATTAACAAATTCAGACATTATATAACAGGATACTCCGCATATCATCTAGTGTTTGGAAAAGAACCTATCTTCCCAACAAAATTTCGAATTTAGACATTGAGGATAGTTCAAGAAGTAGGCTTGGACTTGAATGAAGCACAGATCAAGAGGTTACGTCAAATCAATGAATTGGATGAAATCCGTCTATCAGCTCTTCAACATACAACACTAATCCAACAACAAAGAGAGAAATGGCATGATTCCCTCATCAAGAAGAAGGTCTCCAATGAAGGTGATTGGGCACTTTTATATGATTCTAGGTTATAGGATTTCCCGAGAAAACTCCAGACTAGGTTGTTAGGCCCCTATGAGATACAAGAGGTGCATGATAATGGCACCCTTATATTAGCCATCATTGATGGGTCTAGCTACTATTTTAAAGTAAACGGACATCGAGTATGCCTCTATCATAAACCTCTTACAAGGGAATTCTTTTACCAACAGATACAAGAAGATTCCATAATACAAATTCTTGCTAAAGAGGGAAACCCTTCCACAATGCCAATCCAGTGAAGAAATGTACTTTTTCTTCAAACTTGTACATAAATTTACCTTTCTGTTTGATTGGATTTGCTTGTAAATTAGTTTTTTTCTCTTTTCTTTCTCTATTTTCCCTTGTTGTTCCCTACAGGGAAAAACAATTTGTGTGTGTATTTTGCTTTGTTGTTCACTACAGGGAACATCAATTTTCATGTGAATTTTTTGTGTATAGCTTGCTTTGCTGTTCCTTAAATGGAATAGTTGTTGTTCCCTATACGGAACAACAATTTTTGCATGCATTTTCTTTTGTTGTTCCCTATAAGGAACAACACATTTTTTTATTTTTTATTTTTTTTTCTTTTGTTGTTCCATACAGGGAGCAACGGTTTTTCCCTTTAAGGAACGACACATTTTTTTATTATTTTCTTTTGTTGTTCCTTACAGGGAACAACTACTCTTCCCTTTAAGGGACAACACTTTTTGTGTGGGTTTTTCTTTTGCTATTTCTTTCAAAGAACAACACTTTGTGAATATGTTTTAGAACACCCTCTTTCTCTTCCTTGTATAATATTCCCTAGACCACCCCGGTTTCATTCTTGGCATTTAAAGACAACAAATATGGAGGTCTAGTGGAACAGTCAAATACCATAAATATTATCATCTTTAACAAGATTGCTTTATGATGATCCAAAGAAAAAAAAAGGGACACAATTATCTATCTCACTTTACTATCCTTATTTCCATTATAAATCAAACTAATTGAGTACCTATACCATGCTGGTTCCCCCTTGCTTGTATAACTCTCTCTACATATTATCAATAAGATTATGGGTATATTTTTTTATATATTGATATGTCAAACTTCTTCCACCATCCCTACCTTTAAGGAGTGATGAACCACCCTGTATGTATAAAATGGGGATTAAAAGAAAAAAAGAATATATATATATATATATATATATATATATATATATATATATATATATATATATATATATATATATATTCACTAACGCTTTTAAGATTTTTTAACTAAGGGGATAGGGTCTCATCATGTAAACCTACCATGATCATAAGGAAGCAAATGGGCGGGAATTCCCACTATGGCCACCACACTGTGATGGCAGTGATCCAATGGATGCACAAAACTGGGAACAGAGGCTTCATCAATGCAGCCACTGACTGGCTGCCACTTCCTGAATGGAAATGTGTTCATTTGGTCACCTAGCTAGCACATTGGTCTCTATTATGGACATCATAAGACACTACCCCAATTATACATACAGGATCATGGTTCCCAAGTGTTAAAATGTAATTCTGTCGAGGCTATGAATGCCTGCGGGCAACAGAAGCTCTGCTGATGCTATTGAAGCTTTATTTTACATCAATAAATATTATAATACCCTCTTCTCATAAACTTCTTTATGGAGAGATTATGGCCCTAACATACCTTGAACCTTTATGCATGAATATTTTTTTTTTAAATCAATCACAATTGTTTAAAGTGGATTAATAGCACTGAAGTGTTATTACCTATGTTGTCCCTTTTTTTTTATGATATCACATCACGACAACCTATCATTTATTCATAATTCTTGGTACAAGCCTTGATTTCACCACCCTCATATCCTTTATGATCCTGTCATCAATAAGCGTACCTTGCCAATCCATTACCCCTATAATTCATCGCCAGTGCCTTACCCTTTTCATTTATTCGGTCA
>JAXQQM020081865.1:0-18787 GCA_034641835.2 Pinus albicaulis
ATTTTTTCTTTTTTTATGATAATGGTTTCTTTCCTTTTCATATTTTTCTCTTTTTCATTTTTTTTTAAGATTTATCCCTTTTTCATTTTCTTTTATATATTTTTTGGAAATCATTTTCAAAGTGAAATATTATTTACAATATCATATAACTAAGATAAAATATCCGATCACCTTGAGATCCTATAAATTATAGGACCCTAATGTGTATACAGAAAAAACATGTGTTGGTATAGGTATAGGTACATGTACAAGTAATGGTAGAGGCTTGTATAGGTAGAGGTACATGTGTTGTTATAGGCATGTTCACACAAGACATGTACAAAGTAAAGGTGTGCACAATTACATGTGTGAACAAAAGATATGGATTATCATCACACGATAGATGGATTGCCTCGTATTCTCGAGAGACATGACATATGTATCAGAAAATAGTGAGTTCAATAAGGTGATCTTGAGGGAGTTTCATGTGAAACCATATTTGGGCTACCTAGGCTAGTAGAAGACTTTAACTGCAGTGAAGAGATTCTACTATTGGCCGAATCCGAAGAGGGATGTGGTAGAGTTTGTAGCCAAATGTTTGGATTTCCAGATGGTTAAGGCAGAGTGTAAACATCCAAGTGTATTGCTACAACCAATTGTGATTCCAAAGTGGAAATGGGAGGTCATTTCCATGGAATTCATCATTGTGTTTTCGTAGACAAATTTTAGACAACATGATTCTATTATTTTTATTTGGGATTGTTAATGTCATAATATCATGATACAGTGGAAGACTACATACTCTACTAGTTGATGTAGCATAGAAGACAAAGACACTATCGGATTAAAGGGTATTTTAAAGAAGAGAAATCCTAGTAGGGATGAAAATTCTTAATTTCCAAGATTTGAAGGAGGTGTTTACGGTGTTTGGCATCTGTTAGCCTTCAAGACAACTTATCATCTCAGAGATGATGGTAGTGTTATCCAAGATAACAATTAGGTTTATTTTGAGTCATTAGTCAATTAGGTTAAATTGACTGTGTTAGACTTGTCAATATTTCAATATGTTAAGTGATCAAACATGCTCTTTTAGTTTATTTTCTAGTAGTCCTAGGTCAAAATTTTGTCTTTTCAAACACATTTTCAAATAAATCTTGGTCACTCCATATGGTCTAGGTAAGAAATGTTTCTCCCCTCATTCCATCCATGGTAATCATAATCTCAGAGGTCATCTCACTCATTGTCATTTAGAGTCTTAGGCCAGTCATTCCATATCCATCTAAATCTCTATTTAGGTCTCCTTGTTTTGCCACTGAAAAGTCCAAAAATTTCACCAAATAGGGGGAAAAAGGCTTCATTTTCATCATATCAGTCTTTTAAAGGGAGTTAGCATAGTTAGCGGAATAAAGTAAGACAATTTTTCTTATTTCCAAACTTGTTTCGTCATGCAAATTATTTCCAAAAAGGGTTGAAAGGATAAAAAGATGTCAATTTTATATCAAAGCCTTTATCTTAAAGTATAGGCTTATTAGTTCATTTAATCCAAAGTTTGAGAAAAATTATAGAATCTACACTATTAGCCTACATTCGAGATCAAAATGCTTTTATCATAAGTCAGGCGGTATATGAATTTTAACCAAAGTCTTCCGTATATGTAATAAAATTTACAAAACGACAAAATGAATTTGTCACATGTGGTTAAGTCCCACTCTCCATTCAACCACACGATTAATGAGTCCACCAAATCGATGACCCACAACCTTTTTCTCACCCCCTATCTAGCCTACCTTTACTGGTGCTGGGGGGGGGGTCCGAAAAGTGGTTTCCTCCCCGTTGGTCCCACGTCAATGTGTCAGCCCCTCATCATTTCCCACCCCCCTGAAATCTTCCAAACCAACCCATTTTACCACTCTCCTTCCCGTGTGCTCTCCTCCACTCTCATCCCGATGCGTGGCCAAAAATGTTAGTTTATTAAATGACTTCATGGGGTAACCATTAAAATTTATAATGGAACCACACCCCTAACAAAAACATCGCTCACCCTTCCTTCATCACCAAAGATCTATCATTGAAGTCAACTAAGGAAGAAAAGTGGTTGAGTCAGTTAATGAGATTAGGGATATCATTGGGCCATCCATTTTAGGGGAAGCTCAACAATCCATTCTAAATGGCTGACATGGCTAAAACAACTCACTAGTTTTTCCACGTCACCAACACACAACTCATCCTCAAATTTTGAATGTCATATCCTAAATTTTAGCATGAAAGTTTGCCACCCAATCATGGTTGATGCCACCTTAGAAAAATTTGTTTGGTTCGATAAGCATCATTAGTATGGGTTATTTAAGGTTTGTTGTTGAAATTAATAGTGATAGAGTCATTTTAGGTTACAAACTCTTTCAACCAAAATTATCTCTAATTTCTCCCAAATGTAATGAATTCCTTTTGGGATTAGAGCTCTACATCAGTTTAGAGATTCTATGTAAATGGGTTTTCATCCTATAAATAGAGAATTTTTAGAGTTAAAGAGGGTTGATGGATGTAAGGGCTTAAGCTACGATTCTAATATTTTTCTCAGTTAATAGATAGTTTCAGAATACTTTTGTTTCAGACCTGAGATTTTATTTGAGTTCTTATGCATTTGTTTCCTTTGTATTTTTATTTTTTTCTCAACTTACTCTAACATAATTACTTGGAATTCATATATTATTATGCTCCAACTTACTTTATGTATCTTTTTTACTATCAGAATTGTTTTTATAAGAACTCATGTGCCTCAGCTTCCATGAATGAAAAGTTTGTGTAATTCAAGTCCCATTCTGACTCCATGCCCAATGGTAGCCCTCACACATCTTTCACTTGCAAAAAATCATACAGAAAAAAAGAAAAACATCTGAGATTTAGCCATCTTCGTTTTAAAGCTTGTTTATTGAATATCATATCTTTTCTTGAGAGAGACCTCTATGGTTGGAAGGCCTAACTTCCAACCCTAAGTGGTTTTAAATAGTTACATTGAATTGACTGTTGAGCAGCCTAATTAGTCTCAGTTTGGTGATAAAATTTTTGTGCATCTATCAGGAATTTGATGCTTCATTTTCGCGAAAATTTGTGCTCAGTCAAAGCTACTGAAATCTTGAAGGTAGCAAGAGGTCAGAAATATTCGAGGCTACATTCTAACTTGGTGAATCCACTGAGATTCTTAGCTTAAAGGTGGCTTATAAGAATATTAATACAAGGAGAAATCTATAACTTAATCCAACTGAGATCGGTTGATAATCCAAAAATATTTCTCAGAGGTATTGGAAGCTCATAAAAATAATTAATTTATATCTTTCAAGAGTTTCATATTTTCCCTCTGAGATTGTTCAATGTTTTGAAGACAAGAAGTTTGATGAAAATGAAAAATAATTTCTTTTTAGATCTAAATCTGAGAATAAATTGACTTAAATTATATTAGATACAAATATTAGGAATTGATACATCATCTCTTGTGTCAAAAGAAGAAAAAGAAGAGTTTTGGGAAACTTCCACATCAGAATTTTCACTGGAACAAGAATCATTTCAAAAACTAAAAGAACTTTGTCCTTTTGATTTCTTGTTAAGAAGGAGGTTTGGTGTCCCTTTGCCTAAGTGGAGTTGTTTTGTCTCTAAATTGGAAATTCCCACCTCAAAATCTCCTAGCATCACATCCTCATTCACTGTTTTTTCTCCTAATCAAAATATTACTCCTTCCACCGATTTTTCAAGTAGTACAATCACTGCCATTATGGCTGGAGCTCCTCCTCCTACAAGTCCAGTGAGGTATGCTCCTCTTGTCCTACCTACCATACTCCATGACCTTCCAGATTGATATTCCACTAAAATTAAAGCTTTTGGGGGTGAAGAGGATATTACTGTTGAGTCGCATGTTGACCAGTTTAATTATTTTGTTGACCTAGAAGAGGTGGACGATGAAGATGTAAAAATGAGGTTGTTTGTGTAGATTTTCATAGGTTAGGTGAGAAAATGGTTCAAATCCTTAGCGCTAGGAAGTTTACATAATTGGGACCAATTAGAAGACGAATTTTTGACCATGTGGGGAAGTAAATCGAACCCTGTTCAAGATTTGAATGCATATAATAATCTAAAAAAAGCCACAGATGAGTTAGTTCATGGCTTTTCTAAAATATTCCATAAATTTTACAATTATATCCCTGCTCACATTAAACCTCCCTCAGGAGCTGCCCAATTGCATTATGTTGAAGCCTTTGACTATGATTTCTCAATTTTACTAATGGAGAGAGAATCTCCCTCTTTAATTGACATGCAAAATGATGCTGTAAAGGTTGAAGTAAATATGGCTGCAACAAAGAGGTCTAAAATGGGAAAATCCATAATAAAAGAGGAAGAATAAAATTTTGCATCTTCGGATGTAAAATTCGATACCATGATGAAAACTATGGAGATGCTTATGGATAGGCTTGCTCTTGGTAATAATCCCTACCCGCTGCACAACAAGAAACATAGATTAGAAAACCTCAATTTAAATGCTCAAAATCAGTAGAGACTAAGGGACAATAGAAACCAACCTGATCAACAAGTTAGGCCTCATTTTCAACAAAATCTAGTGTATGAGGAAGAAACACAACCTCGAATTAAAGAGACGTCTTGGCACCCTCTAGTGATGAGGATGTGTTAGAATGCTCTTAACCAAAGAAGAACATGATGAATCTAGCCATGACATAGGGAATCATGAAGATGAGAAGCAATTTGATTATTTGAAAGGCTACCAACATGCTATCTTTGAGATGTTAAACAATATAACTGAGGAATAAATTTTCCTATTACAACCACAAGCTTATCCAAAGAAAGATTCTCCAAAGCAAGTTAAAGAGAATAAAGACACACCACCCATGGTAAAGAGATTGGAAAAACACCACTAAGCTAATCTAGAAAAATGAGATTTCTAAGATCAAAATTGTTGTCCCTTTGTAATGTTCCAAAATTTTCATGAAGAAAATTGGAACATCAATTTTTTCTTATTTCCTCTAGGAGGTGAATAAAATGGGTAAAAGGCCCATAAGTAGGAGTAATATCCTTCATAATGTGAAAAGGATCATTGGAGGAGCTTATTTTTCACCTTCCAGTGTGAAAAGGGGCAATTTGCATGAGGACAAGGTCAAGTTTGACCAAGTCAATAATGCTGCCTAAGAGGTGTAGCTTGCATGAGAAGACAACACAGTTTTGGTGGGAGAAAGATTCCTTGTGGATGAAACCCTAATGTGTGGGGTCCATGGAAAAGAGGCATTCACTTGTATAAGAAGAGGAGGAGGAAGCCATATAGAGACATCTTGGATCATTTGATTATTTGTCTATTTAGACAAATTGCACACTCCGGTTGTTCAGCAGAGTTGCAGTGCTGCTTAGCACGAGGGATTCCTGTTTAGGATTTCCTCTCCTTCTTGAGAGTCCTCTTGGAGGATTGCACTTCATCTTCTCCACATCTTAGCTCAAGGCCAAAGCCATTCTTCAGATACTGCGTTATTTCTTCTCAAGTATAATGCAGTGTTGCTGGGGCATTACAGTGGAGGGTTCCACAACACTTCTCTTTGGCTTATATTTCAGGGCTTATATTTCAGAGGAGGGAGTTTCTCTTGCTCTGAGAGGTTAGTAAAAGGGATTCCAGAGCTGATTTTTACATCTTGGCATCAAGGCCAGCTTCTCCCATCATCAGCGGCGCAGTCCATCTCTATGACTACGTTATTCTAGAGTGCATCGGCAGTGAGAGGTTGCACCGGCATTTTGGAAGGCAAGATTTCCAGTATTAGGATCAGCCTTGTACTTGGGGAATATATTGGAGGAGGTTTGATGCATATTGGACATCTTATTCAACCATCTCCATATTTTATAAGTTTGAGTTGCAGCTGCTGTCCAACAACTCCGGCATTTCTACAGAATTTCCATTTGTACATGTATTGCAGCCAATCCTTCTAAGGATTGTGTATTGGTGTTGTATTAGTGTTTTCAGGGGTTGAGAGCTTGATCCCCTTATTTATTTGAGCTGATATTGATATATCATTGTATTTACATTTTGTATGTTTCAGTCTCCATTTATAACTACAGAGTCATATCTAGGGCATAATTACATAGCAGTGTTTTGTCACATTTCATGTACTTGTCTTGTTGAGGCTTTCATTGCCAAGCTTGAGTGATTTAATCCTCAAAGAATTGTACACATTTACTGCTATATTATTTATTTAACTAATATTTACTTCTTCATGTGCCATGGCTCAGTAAAATAATGCTATCTTTTCATTGTATGTTCATACATTGCTGCAGTCCCTCATCGGGCATTTTCTGAGGACATCTAAGTGTGGTAGATCTATTTAACCACCTTAGAAGGATTTCTTTGGAGAAATATCTTGGAATTAATTCTTATATGCATTGATCTAAGGGATCCAGGTCTTGGTTTCAAATCCTGCTGCCTCCATTTCTGGAAAATGCGTTTTCTAGCCATGGATTGCTAGCCATTCCAGATTGGGAACATTATAGTGGTATTGGAGCTGATTTCTTGGCTCAGCCTATGAGTCTAAGCCCAAGAAGATCAGAATATTGGAGAGGATGAGATTTATCTCGTCATATTTCAGATCCATGAAGGACCTCCCCAAGGAGGATATGCAGAAAGAAGAGGAAGAGCCCTGCACTTCCTATTCTCATCAAGGAGACAAAGAAATAAGAAGAAGAAAGACTCCATATTTTGGAGAAGAAAAATAAAAAGGGGATAAACTTACCATGCTTCTTCCTAAATCTGTATATATGATCCATGTAGAGTATGAGGAGATCTGGAGGAAGTATAGAGAATCTCCTAGAGGGTTTGATTCAAAAGCAAACTCTATATTGGAGGAGTGTGAGCATGCAACTACACACCACCTTGTACAGTGCAGTCACATGCCCAATATTTCCGGAAGAGAGATGGAAAGAAGAGAAGAGGTTGCTAGGAGGGAAACCATTAGTGATTTCTTGAAGGAGTATGAGCTTCAAACTCAGAAATTCAGAGATCATCTCAGTTTTTCAAAGTTTTGCAAGATGAAGGTGAATAGGAAAGAGGAGCAAGATAGATTTCATCTATCTACCTTTGAGGGTTCACCTATATGTTCAGCCAAAGCTTGGGTGGAGGAGCTAGAGACCTTCTTGTAGCAGCACCACATTCATGGATATGAAGCTATCAAGGTTGCAGTGCTGCATATGAGAGGTAAGGCTTATGCCTGGTGGATCTTTGAATCCTTTTCTTTGAAAAATGTAAACATTTCATCCTATGCAAATTTCACTAAAGCCTTAGTGAAAATATTTGATAGAGGGATTCATGAGAAACACATGGAGGAGCTAAATGAGAAAACTTAAACCAAACCCTTGCATAAACACACCATGCCATTTCAGAAAACCATGAGGGAGGCTGAAAACTTGCACCATACTTTGTCGGAGAAGGAACTTTCTTCTCATACTGTTGAGCAAGAAGGCATGAGGGTCTCTTTTTCAAAAAGGGATCAAATCATTGGGAGGTTGCCCACTCATTTTTCATATATTGAGGGCAACAACGCTGTTAGATCTAGAGTTGATCTAGCACCTCATGCAGAGGAAAGAGGAGCCATTGCTACAAATAGAGGGATGTTTGCATCTTTGCAAGAAGGTTCCTAGGATCTCATGTGTGGAGATCAAGGCACACCTCATGTTCCATCTGTGCCATTGTTGAGGAGGTGTGAAACCAGGGAGACACAAGGAGGAAGTAGGGAGAAGACCCGTCATCATGAGATGAGGAGTATACATCCCTATTCATTTTTGGAGGTTGATGCACTTGAGGAGGTGATTGGATTGCGCAGTGGAAGCATGGAGATTTTTCTCCATTCATATATTCAGTCATCCCTTGATGATGATGTCTCATTACATGGAGACATTTTTCCGAGAAGACCACTGGATCAACAGAGGAGGATGGGTGCTTCACATGTTGAGGCATCAATCATTGATTTCAGGAGGGTGGAAACCTGGAGAGAGCTTGATACAATGCTGGGATTCTAGGGTAGACTCAAGGAAGGAGAGAGTATTCTCTCAACATCATCAGTACCCACTTCCATTTCAGATTTTGTGTTGTGGTAGAAGTAGATGGGGAAGGACAAAAGCCTTCCAGCGTGCATCTTTGGCATAGGAGATGTCAAAGAAGAAGATGACCATGTGATAACTACTCTTCATGAGAGATCATCAGCGCTATCACTATGGAGGATGGATCCATATTGTAACTCCCAGCTGTTAGTGGAGTATTCCAAGGATATTTTTACTTGCATGATCTTAGATGGAAAGTTGCATGAGGAGGCATATTCAGTCAGAGATGGGGTCATCTTTTATCATGGTAGGATCTTCTTTCCTAGAGCTTCCAAGCTCAAGGAGAAGTTGCTACAAGTAGCTCGGGAGGATTTCCTTTTCAGTCCCACTTGTTTTATGAGAGCATACCACACCATCATGGAGGGGTATTTTTAGATGGGCTTTGAGGAGGAGATATATCAGCATATGAGCAGATGCATGGACTAGATGGAGATGGAGGAGAGACATGAATCTTTGAGAGAGTTAGCATAGCCACCTCTTTTCCCTTTGGATATTAGAGGAGACTCACTTATGAGCCACTCCAATTGTATGAGCAGAGCATATGGTAAGGGTGATGATTATTTATATGATGTATGTCCCTTAACCATACCTGTGCAGGATGTTGCTCCAAGGAGGAGCATTCTTTCTTTTGGGCTTCATGGTCTAGCTGAGACCATAAGCATGGTTAATGGCCATCCCCTAGGAGGAATTGGGGAAAATGCATATTATGGAGGGCATGATCATTTCACACCTTATATCATTCACTTCCTCCACACCTATGAGGAGGTTGGAGCAGCAGGCATGTGGTTGAGAAGCCAGTCATTTTATCAGTCTCCATTGCAGTTGAGGGTCAAGCTGCATTGGTTACACCTGAGGGACCATTGTCCTTCTCATTTGTTGCATATGGAAGCAAGCATGATTCTCATTTTTTCTCCCTATGGCTCTACTGTTTCTATTCTTATGAGGAGCATGCTTGGGAGAGAGACACATTGTGTGGATGCGTCCTTTGAGGGAGGAGTTCCTCACACTGTTGGCACTACATGTTCTAAGGGGAACATGGGATATGATATGGTCACCTTGATAGCACATTTGTCTCTTTATGAGGTGAGCCATATGATAGAGGAGATTCCATATGATGATGACTTCCAACAAATCGGGTACACTCCGGCGTATTCAAAAGAGAGTTGCAATGCCGCTAGACGAGATTCCTGCTAGGATTTCCTCTCCTTCTTGAGAGATCTCTTGGAGGATTTTACTTCATCTTCTCCACATCTTAGCTCAAGGCCAAATCCATTCTTCAGATACTATGTTATTTCTGCTCAAGTATAATGCAATGTTGCTGGGGCATTGCAGTGGAGGGTTCCACAACACTTGTCTTTGGCTTATCTTTCAGAGGAGGGAGTTTCTCTTGCTCCAGGAGGTTAGTGAAAAGGATTTTAGAGCTGATTTGCACATCTTGGCATCAAGGTCAGCTTCTCCCGTCATCAATAGCATAGTCCATCTCCATGACTCCGTTATTCTAGAGTGCATCTATAGTGAGAGGTTGCACCGACATTTTGGAGGGCAAGATTTCCAGTATTAGGATCAGCCTTGCACTTGGGAAATATATCGGAGGAGGTTTGCTGCATATTGGACATCTTATTCAGCCATACCCATATTGTATTAGTTTGAGTTGTAGCTGCTGCACAACAACTCTGGCATTTCTGTAGATTTTCCAATTTCATGTATATTGCAGCCAATCCTTCTAAGGATTGTGTATTAGTGTTGTATTAGTGTTTTAAGGGGTTGAGAGCTTTCTCCCCCTCTTTATTTGATCTGATATTGATATATCATTGTATTTACATTTTGTATGTTGCAATATCCATTCATAATTGCACAGTCATAGCTAAGGCATAATTTCATAGCAATGTTTTGTCACATTTCACGTACTTGTCTTATTGAGGCTTTCATTGCCAAGCTTGATTGAATGAATCCTCAAAGAATTGTACACATTTACTGTTATATTATTCATTGATCATCTATTTACTTCTTCATGTGCCATGGCTTAGTAAAATAACGTAATCTTTCCATTTGTATGTTCATACATTGCTGCAGTCCCTCACCGGGCATTTTCTAAGGACATCTAAGTGTGGTAGATCTGTTTAACCACTTTAGAAGGATTTCTTTGCTCCCAAATATTGGATTTTGGTCTTAGACATATTGGTCTAAGGGATATAGGTCTTGGTATCAAATCCTGCTGCCTCCATTTCTGGAAAATGTGTTTTCCAGCCATGGATTGCTAGCTATTCCTAAAAAGGGATATTACACCCTTTTGGTGAGATCATTAAGGTCATTGAGTATAGGAGCCAAATTGTCAAAATTCTTAACACTCAGCCTGGACCTTCTGACATTCTAAATCTACAAGAAGACCATCCTACTATCTTTCTAAGACCAAGAGTGGAAGATGAGAAAAATGAAGAATTTCCACCTTTCTATGTGAGTCTGAACATCCATGATATGAATTTAGATAATTCTATGTTAGATTCAAGGACCTCCCATAACTTAATGCCTAAGGTGATCATGGAGATAATGGGCTTAGACATAATGAGATGTTACATAGACTTGTTTTCCTTTGATTCCAAAAGAGTTCAGTGTATTGGTCTCATTAAGGATATGGTTGTTGGTTTAGCTAAAGTTCCTGCTAAGACAATGTTAATGGATATATTTGTGGCTGAAATTCCTCCAAAATTTGGTATGCTTTTATCTCGATCATGGGCTGATAAAATTAGAGGAACTATGTAGATGGACATGACTTATGCCACTATTCCAGTCTTTGGTGAGCAAAGAAGGTTGTACAGAGAATCTAGGATGGCCTATATGATTAGTAGCAAAGATAAACCACACTAATTTCCAATTTATGTAGTAGAGACTGAGTTGGGGCCTTCCATTTTGTTCAATGAGGTCACTAATGAGACAAAAAATTAGAAAATAGAAAAAAATCAGCAAGCTGAAATTCAACATATTCAGGAGGTAAATGAAGAAGGTTGGTGGCATAGGCACTTTGATGGTGCTACTGGAAGAGAAGGATTTGGCACTTGTATGTGGATTACCAGCCCTATCGATGATAAAAAAATTTATTCTTACAAAATGAACTTTGATTGTACAAATAACAGGGTTGAATATGAGGCTTTATTTTTTGGGTCTATAAGCTTTGGAAGGTTTAGGAACCAAGGATATTTCAATTTGTGGTGATTCTGAACTAGTCATAAAACAAGTAGAAGGATCTTATAAAACTAAAGATGTCAGAATGAGGGCTTATAGAAATTTGATCCTTGATTTTCTTGAAATTTTTAAAGAACATAGTCTCACCATCAAAGCTAGAAACTAGAATTCTGTGGTTGATTCCTTAGCTGTCTCAACTAGCTTTTTTATCATCCCTACTCATTCCAGCAATAGCTATGAAGTTGAGGTCAGGCATAGACCAATTATCCCTGATAATATTATCAATTGGAAAGTGTTTTATAGTGATCAATAGGTCAAAAAATTTCTTGAGCTGAAATGATCCAGGTAGATATTGGTAGCCACCCACCTATTCCATGTGGACCCCTGCCATCGGTTTTTTCAGTTTTTAGTTTCAGCACAACTTACTATTTTTAGCAATTTTTTAGGTCATGAAATTCCAAAGCCGTTTTAAGGCCCTAATGATCCAAGTGGATATTGGTGGCCACCCACCTATTCCATTTGGACCCCCACCATTGGTGCTTTGAGTTTTTCAGTTTCGACACAACTTACTATTTTTAGTGGTTTTTTGGGTACTGAACTTCCGAAGTCATTTTATGGCCCTAAACGACATTTTTTGGGAAAATCGAGAGCAACATAGGTGATAGACCAATTTTTCTCACTCAAAAGTTGTATTCCTAAAATATATATTTCTAATGAGGTATTGAGCGCATCAAATGGAGATCGTATGCCAAAGTTATGTCCCGGGGAAGATTGATGTATCAATTTACCCAAACGAGGCCCATAGTTTTGGCGCTTCATCTCGTAGGGTTAGGTTTTTGGATGTTTGTGGCTTTCCATTATTTCCCAACAATAAGTAGGCCTTTGAGCCTCATTGTAATATAGTTTAGAGGCATCTAGCCTCCACATCTCTTCTCAGAGATAAACCTACCAGTGCCCTAGCTAGTTTATTTCCATTTTGTCTGTAAGCATATTTCAGTCATTTGTTATTAATGAAATGAATTTTTTTTCTGCTGCATATTTGTATTTATTTTTATTTCTATATATTATTGTGTTCCTGCATAAAACTGGATCAGTGGTATCAGAGTGGTCTACTCTTTCTTTCTTTTTCTTCTCATGTCCCCAACGTGGTCAGGGTATAAGGAGTTAGGGATCGATCTGGTTGAACCCTTGCATGATGGGCCTTGCAAACCTCGACAAAGCCCCATGGGGGAAGAAAATAACGAGGAAAAATTTCTAAATTCTATTTCTTGGGGAAATCAAGAAAAAAGACGTGATGATGGATAAATTTTCCCGGATCGTTCAACGGTTGCTAGCCAACGGTGCATCTGCATGCAGCAGCCACTCTGGAGGCGCGAGTCCTTTTAAGGTACAAGTAAATTTTGACATTCCCATATTTTAGGGTCAAATAGATGCAGATTTTGTAGATAGATGGTTGAATCTATTAGAAGGATATTTCTCTGGTCCATGATTTCTTATTGAGAAAATATTATTTTACTCGTCAAAGTCGGCCCCCATGTAAAAGACTCATAGGAAACCTTATACGAGAGGAAGGATGAGAGAGACTCTCTACGGTACTGAGCCATACCCACGGAATTAGTCTGAGATGACATCAAGGAACAATATTACCCTATGGGGAGCTACGAGGACAAGTACATCAAAATGTGCATGAACTAACGAATTTGTTCCATACCCTGCACACAAGGTTGGGTATTAAATATTAAGATAGACATTTGGTGCCTAAGTATCATAGTTTTCTTCACTGACACATTTAGGATGAAATGGAGTTCCTCAACATTACCTCGCTAGGAACGAATTATTGCTATGCCGCCAAGATTGAGCAGGAATTTATGCAGAAGAAGCGATACTTTGGATCCCGTTCCAGGAACGGAAAAGGCGCCCAAAAACCTCGAGAATAAGGGCAAAGTAAAAGCGAGAAACTTATAACAACACAAAAATCCAAATAAGGACATGGGGAAGTGGTTTGAATTTCATAACAGCCCCACTCACAGCACAAACGAGTGTCAAGCCAAATAGTCGTTGGTCGTGGGCGAAGGCACTAATCAAATGCATGTCCGATCCTAAGTTAGAACAAGACAAGGGTGATGACGGAGAAAGTATATCATTGATGTAGATCCTAGTGCCATTATTTCTACCACCAAGCTCCAGAGGGATGATCCCATGGATCAACGGGAGGGGAGCGCCTCTTCCATTCGCGGATGTGGGTGAAGGGTTCTCCAGCACGCAATTCCTTGTCGATAGTGGAAGCCAAAAGAACCTAATTTCGATTAAAGGTCGTGAAGCGGCTCGGCCGACCGACCATAACACACCCACAGTTGTATACCATTGCATGGCTTCACCAAGGAAGATATCTCTACGTCCGCCACCAATGCAGCCTTCTATACAGCATTAAGCCATTCATGGATGAGGTATTGTGTGATGTTTATCCCCTTCACATGTCAGATATATTATTGGGCCAACCAAACTTGTGGAAGTGACATGTTGTGTATAAGTCTAGGCCTCGTTATGTTTTTATTACTTTGGGAAATAAATTTTACAAGATACCTAAGGTAGTACCACCTCCTACCATCTCTTTGACTACTACAAAACAACACAATAAGATTGTTTCCCAAACTAGGAAATTTATTTTCATTATAATTCACCCATAGGGAAAGAAGAAGATTGTGGCCATAGCCTCGAAACAGGGCTCCCTTGCATGGCAGCAGTAGATGGACATAGTCGTGGAGGAATATGAGGAAATTTTTCCTCACCCATAGAGGTTCCTCTACACTGTCAGGTCAAGCACTCCATTGATTTGACCCTAGGCACATCGCCGCCTGATTTTTACATACCTCATGCGACCACATAGACAGAACCCACACATGTACTATCTGAGGTTGATAAAGCAACCAAATTTATTGAACACATCCAGCAATTCCACAACATCTTCGGTAAATCCAATACCAAGTTCAACAAAATTTTTCTCATCTCATGGAGGAACTCAACGCCATTGGGACCATTTCTTCCTAAGGGGGGGGAATAATCCACGTGGATATTGGTGCCCACCCACCTATTCCATTTGGACCCCCGCCATCGGTTCTTTCATTTTTTAAGTTTCAACATAGCTTACTATTTTTAGCATCTTTTCGGGTCACGAAATTCCGCAAAAATTTTGGTATCCCTAATGATCATGTGGATTGTGTGGATATTGGTATGCCACCAACTATTTCATTTAGACCCCCACCATTGGTTCTTTCTATTTTTCAATTTCATCACAACTTACTATTTTTAGCATTTTCGGGTCGTAGATATTTTCTCCTTCAATTTGGGCATAATCCCTAAGACAGTATGAACAAGGCCTATAATCCCCTAATTCAATACAAACATGGTCTATCATCCCCTAATTCAGTTTCTACATGCCCTAGAGAAGTCATTCCATTGATGTCTTTAATTCATTATAGTTTCAATGTTTGAAGTATCGTTAAAATGACCCATTGACTCATCAAATCTCCTCTGAATGGGCCTAAGTGCATTGCAAAGCACTTACCCCCATGCAAGGGTTCTTTGCAAGGAACGTCCCAACACTTAAGGGTGCATTGGTCTCCTAGGAGCGAAATCATCATTGTTCTGGGAATCTCCACATGTCCAGTGCCTTCTAGAAGAGCTCATAGGTGTCATACTTCGAATACATGTGTTCATCTGTTAAGGAGAAAAATATTTTGAGAGGAGGGGGGGTGAATTGAAGTATAAGAAGCTTCTTTATTAATTTAACTCTTTCTTTCTCGAATTCCTTACGTGGCTTTGATGAACCCAACTCGTGTATACACACGCATATACCAAAAGAAACTAGCGTATATTGATATAATTTTATTGTTAGAAAAAAAATTCAGAAACAATATTTAACTCAGTTCAACTGTCATGCATCTGTTAGTTAATCAGTAAATATGTGCAGTAACACCAGAATAAATCATCACACAAGAGAAACACACATGAACACCAATATTTAAGGTGGAAACCCAAATCAGGAGAAAACCACAGTTGTTGTCATCTTTGTCTTCTATATTTATTATATATAAAACTGCTTACAATATTGTACTGATGCAGACTCATATCAGTACGCAGGCATTTACCTACAGAAGGCTGCAACCTTCTCTTTTTTTCCAGCTGCAACTAGAAGGGAGCTACAACCCCTTGATCTCGTTTAACGACCCTCTTTTGGAGAGGAACTACTACCCCAAGTCTCATTTACCATGTTACACCATTTTTTGGTCATCTAACCTGTTGCTATTAGATGGACCTAAGAACACCATGTAAGACCAATTTTACCCTAAGTAAAATTACTTTCACTATGAAAATAGATTAGTAAAACACCTTTATTAAGTTGTTTATGGTCTAAACAGGAAACTCCATGAGGAAATATTAAATAAATCCACATTTGTTTGATTTTCCTCAAGGAATAATTAGTTAAACAACAGTTTAATTAATATTCCTAGTCATATTTAACCCAAAACGGGAAAATTAATTAGATAAATTATTATTTATCTTATTATTTTCTAGGAATAATTATTTAAACCTTATTTAAATAATATTCCTTGTTAAATTTGGCTAAATCACTCATAAATAATTAAATAAATCATTATTTATTTGATTATTACTCAACCACATCCTTAAAATAATAAATAAATCATTTATTTATTTATTATTTACAAATAAAGGATTTGACCCAAGTCAAATTCTTTTTCCCTCCAACAAATATAATAAAATATTCCATAAAAGTTGGATCTTGATTTGGTTAATAATACTGTAACTCTACACCAATATCTAGACTAACTCAATCTTTTGTTATAAATAGAAGGTGTTGGAGCTCCCATGTTGTGATTTGGCAAGACCAAAGATGAGACAACATCAGAACCACTTTGGGGCCCTAGGATCTAGCCCTCCTGGACCCGGAGAGGGATCTCTCCAATAAGGCAAAGAATGATATATCTTTGAGGCTCAAAACGAGATGTTAGGCTAGGTATGAAGCACAAAGGGGGGTTTCAAGTGATTGGGTCGGTTATCGGTTGGGTCATAAGATCATAGACTGAGAAGGTAATGGGAAGAAAGGAGCAGAGTAGTAGGATGTTTTGGCAAAAGAGGATGGGTCAGGGCTGTGCCATCCATTGGGCTATGGAGTCATGAGAGGAGATTACTTGCAGACAACTAGCCAAGGCTTTCATAGTGCATTTCATCTATACTAAAGGATCTTTGAGATAGATGATGGAATGGAACAATAAGGAGAGAAAGGTAAAACACAAAGGACAGCCTGAGATCAGACCAGAGGTCATTTAACTCCAGATCTTCTTTGGCGTATCCTCGAAGGAGAAACAATAAGATTTAAACACAAAACCGGGCTTGAGATCAGAGAAGGGCTTTTAACCTTCAATGCTTCGACACCAGATCACGAGATCTTGGAAAGGTCAATCTGTCGAACAACGACCCCAGTGGACAGGGCTTACACTAAATCCCTGGTATCCAAAATCCTTTGTCTTGAACCCAAACAAGAACAACTGAGCAGCCAAATCCAAGTTCACACATTAGCTAGTAGGGAATAACAACTTCTAGACTGGTTAAACCATGAGAGCCCGTCCTCAGATTTCACTATTAGCAGAAAACATTAAAGGTAGGGAGAGAAGAAACATAGGGTACCATGCGAGGGTAAATCCTATGCCAGATTTCTGATGCATACCAGAAGAAATGAACAGCATGAAAAAAATGTAATAAAATTATGTAAAGAGAAAACATCACCCGTAGTAATAGACCAGGATCCTGTGAAATTTCTTGATTATTTGATGCAAAACCAGTCACATACACTGAGCTCAATAGCTGATTACAGACTCAAATTTCTCCTCCCAGCATACTACATTACAAACTACTGTGCTACTCTTTCCCAAAATTGTTTCTAACAGTAAAAAATGAATCCCTACAACTACCACAGTGATGACTCAATCCAACCCCTTACAATGTGTTCTCTGGGATTATTTATAGGAAAAAAGGATAGCAAGAGTAGGTGATACACATTAAGTTGATTTATTAAGACAGAGTGGAGGAGGCGTTTCACACCACTCCACTTAATAGCTCTGCGCTATACTTGGTGGTCCGGTTTGGAGTCTTTGTCAGGTCGGATTGACCTCTGATGTTTCTTTGAAGTTCTCTTATGGATGTAAAGCTCTCTGTTTTGTCTTCTGAAGCAAGTAAGGTGACTTAAGGTCTTCTAGGATTCCATACCTCCATTATTGTTGCCCTGAAAGTCTTTGGAAGTTTTCTGTAAGTGAGATGTCCTTTGGGAGCTCGGGGAGGCATGGAGACTTCTGTTGGAGGGAGTGCTATTCTAAGAAAATGTCTTGCTGATGCTGAGAGAAGATATAGTTCGTTTCTTGTGCTCTTCAAATATTTGGATTGCACCTTAATCCTTTGATCATGGATTAGGTGTTGAATATTCAATTAACTGGCTTTAATCCACCTAATCCGTCTCTGATGTTTCGCTGAGCCATTGCTGTAATGGCCTCTTTGTGTTCCGATTCACAGTGACTGCGATAGAGTGAATTCACCACTCTGTATACCCTGCACAGTAAAATAAACCAATTATAAAACCCAGGGGTGGCAGAAGGGATGCTGTGAGGCCTGGAAGAATAGTGGCACAACTGTGGAGATAGTGGCTGCAGGGAAGACAGGTGGAACAATGTAGTGAACAAGAGGCTTGGTGGAGGAATGCATGCGGACCGTCCGATCAGGTCTGGAGGCAACGATCGACGGGGGAGATATGATAGGAGGGGAGTGATAGGGGGACCTAAATTCGATGGGCGATGGAGTGATTGGCATTGAACCATCGGATCTAGGAGAGATCGACGACTGTGATTGAATCGGAGGAGCCCAATCAGGGAACACATGGCAGAATGAGGGTGGGTCCCGACTGTTGGTTCTTGTGGATTCAACGTCCAGGATCGCGTCAGAGAATCAAAATCAAGAGGGACGGAGGATGGCATAGTTTAATACTTGTGATTGTGATCAGAGCGATGGTGTGAGGGCCGTTGGATTAAAGGTGAATCGACGATGGGCATGTAATCGGAGGGATGATGAAAGGGAGATGCGGGAGTGATGGGACTTGTGACGACCGTCGGATCTATTTCAATCGACGGTGGAAAAAAACTCAAAAGCAAACATAATAAAACATCATCGCATCGGAACTTCGGGCTTTATAATGGAAAGTGTGTCCTGCTCCGATTCTCCGATGTGATCTACGCTTTGAACTAGCGCTTGGTCTTAGCGCCCGGGATTCTGGTGGGGGAAGTGGTTAAGGGATCAGCCGAAAGGGGCTAAGCCTGTCATAGGGTAAAACATGGGTTTTTAGCCAAAAAAGAGGGTTCGGCTAAAAGAGGCTAAAAGAGGGAATCGGTAGATAGAATAAGGGGATATCAAACCAAACAAAGGATATTTG